>SHCU01000852.1:12131-23476 GCA_004307685.1 Ceratina australensis | reverse complement strand
CAAATTTATCTATACATATTTTCTCTTATAAAAATATTTTATCCGTGAATTATTTCCCCTTTGCATATTGTATCATTCAATTTAAGTGATGATCTGTCATTTAACTTGTAGAGCATTCAATTTGAATTGGAAATATGGAAATATGGAAATATACTTTGTACCGATCGATATCTGCAAACATTTTTTATAAAAACTCGGTGAGACTCGAATAGCGTTCAAAGCGTGTAGGTCGCGTTACGCGTTTCGTATTTAGTTATCATTATCGCGAAAAAAGCGTCGGAAAAAAGAGCGAATTAACGTTGATTTTAATGGGAACATATGACTCTCTTCGTTCTGTCGTCGGCGTTTCATTTTCTCGAGGGGCTATGATGCCGAGATAGTCACTAGGCGTGGAAAGAATGTTTTAATTGGGCTTATCGTTCTCCGTTCTTTCGTGACGCGGGCACGGCGGTTCCATTAAAAATTTTCACCGGCTTAACCGTGGCTGAATATTCGCCGCCGGTTTTTTATCTGTTCAAATCCCGGGAAGAAGAGAGCGAGTACCGGTGAGCGCGGTCACGAGTCGCGCGCGTTGTATTTTACCGCGGCGACTAAATCCCACGGTAGACGATACTTTATTCATCGTGAATCGCGCGAATTTAATTTCACGCCACTTTACTGCACGCGTCCGTGTTTACGGTTTGTAATTACGTTTGATGCCACAACGACCGTGACGTCGCGGTGGATAAAAATTATTGATTAAACGCGCGATTTTTCGTATCCGCCACGCCTCTTCTAACGCGCGTTTCTCCAACGAGGGATTTTCCCTCTCCCGCGACGGTTTAACGGTTTCATTTCCTCGCGGGACGCTATAATTGTTACTTCGCGTTACGATGGAACTGTCCGCCCGTCGTTTGTACGGTTTACGATGGCAAATGCTCGGGTATTGAATTTTACGCAAGATATTTCAAGTTCCAGAGAAGTTTGTTTAATATGCTTGACATCGCGCCGTTACGAATCCGTATAATTCTTGAAATTCAGATTCATTCTTCATTCGTTTCCTCGACGAATATCTTCGCGTTCTTCGAATTCAACGGAAGCAATTAAAGCCCATGAAATTGTCGAGATAAAAAAGTGATTCATCGTTACGCGATTCAACGTTGAACTTTCTCGAATGAATTATTATATGTATCAATGTGATCGTACAAGCGATTCTTAATTGGAACGGTGCAACCAATTTTTGTTACAGAAATCAAGGATCCGTGCGCGAAATTAAATTGCACTCAGGGTTCGCAATGCGTGCGAAGCCGGGACGGCACCGAGGCCACCTGCGAGTGTTTGGAATCCTGTCCGAATTTAGGGGATCACGAGGGATCGAGCCCTGTCTGCGGCACAGATGGGATCGACTATCCGTCCCTATGCGAGCTGAACAGAGCTGCCTGCGCCAAGGGTGCTAATATCACGGTGGCGTTCCAAGGGAAATGTGGTAAGTATTTTTCTCCGGAGCTCCTACACGCACCCGGCACACTGACACGTTGTCTCCGGCGAGGAGTCGGGAATTCGACGTAAACCTCGCACGCGCGAGAGGAACGTGCCCGGAGATGTTATTAACTTCAGCAGGTTGAAAAATTCATTTCCACTGGATTTCCTTGAATAAGTTGCGTGTTCGACGTCGAGAAATGTGATTGGAGATCTTATTGATTCAACCAGATTGAAAAATTTATTGCTACGCTATCTTGTTGACTCAATTGTGGGTTTCATTCTTTTTTCAGTAAATCTACAGGATGAACGTCAAATTAAAATAATTTAGCGTCCCGTTCGACGCGCAATATTCATAAATGAAGCAATAAATTATAATGATCACGAATACAAACATCGGGCAATACCTGTTATTCAACCTGTTAAATGTATCACTTCTGAAGCAATTTCCCAGGAAACAGCTAGTACATACGTAACGAACGGAGACCTCGTACGTAACTTTTATAAATTCATGCGATATACGTAGAGTTTGGTCTCGAAATTTGGAATTTGAAAAATTCGAAAAATTTGCGTACCCGCCAGAAGTTATTTATTTAGATGGGAAGCGCGTTCGGACCGTGATGGTAGCATGGCTTCCAGGAAACAAATATTTGCGGAATCGAAGTCGAGCGGGGCTTAAGCACCGAGGTTTGTCAGTACGTATTTACTTGCGCCTTTATGCACGCGATGGAGATTACTTCCGGGCAGAAGCGCTCGTTTACATTTGCGACCCACGTACACCGTATATGTATACGTACGGCGCCTCCCCCTTGATGATATCGCCAGAATTATTCTTCGTGGAACCCGCAAATGTAAAGTCCACGACTATTAGAGGAGACAAATATTGTTTTACATTTATCGTCCCCCCCCCCGTCCTTCTTTTTTTTATTTAATTTTTAAAGTTGCGTCAACCTCACGGGGGTTATTACTAAACTACAAGGAGGTTTATAGCACGCTTTTGCAATTAGGTTTGGGTAATTAAATTTGTACTTTTCAAGCATCTAATTACATTTTTGCACGAATCGTTAGAAGCAATAGCGTCTTTAATGTTATTTTGTATGTCATTGTATGTCACTTTTAATTCTTGACGAATTCATTCAGAAATCTTTTAGAATATAATATTTCGTTTGTGAAATTAACTGGAGTTGAAACTGCATTTGGACAATAAAAAAACAATAACTGTGTTCTTCTGTTCCTCCGTTCTTGTTCAACCGAAAATACAATTTGAACATGGCGAAAAAGTAAGCGTTAAATTAATCCGCGAAAAGTGTTTGATGAACGACATGAGAAACCGTTCTCTTTTATATTACCGAGTTGGTTGTCCTCTTTCTGAAACGTTTCATCGGCTGCAAAAAGCGGAACAGAAAGTTGCGCGGGTCTATCGGGGACAGTATGAGAAAACAATGTAACAAATTGCACGTTAATCCCCTTTCTGTGTCGTCCTTTTCGTTCTTATGTCCCTGACTAAAATATTCCTTCCCATCGTTCTAAACACAATGCACACTTTTTCAACGAATAACGGTCTCCGATACGCGCTGATTAAACGGAAGAGAAGAAAAAAAAAAAAAAAATTCCCGGGCTAATCATCTTCCAAATAAAAGCCTTAATTCTGGAAACAATTCTGAGCAGTGCCGCGTGTACGCGTGAGCGTCACCGAGCAGCGGAATTAATCAGCGGTCGACAATAGTGCACATCGAGAAACGGCGATGAATTAAACGAAGGGCCAACAAAAGGTGGAGAGGTCCATGCAAGGAAAGGAGAGAGGAGTATGAAATCAGCGGGTGTTCCGCGATATCAGTCAGAAGCAACAGAGAGACACTGATAAATTAGAAGTGTGCCCAGCGATAGTGTGGATAGTCGTTTACTTCTCTTCCCTTAGCCTCGTTTTAGGTTTACACGTATTTACTCGGACACATGTTAAATTCTTTGTACACACCGATCCATCACGGGACGCTAATTTCAAGGCAACCGATGTAGAATGTTTTGTAGCAATTAGTAAAGGGAACTATTATAATTGGCCGGAACGACGATGGCATCTTTCGAGTACAATGACACGATTCTCTTAAGGGTGTATTAAAAGAATAGAATTCATGGATTATGCGAAGGTAACTGGAATTCAATGTTGTACTATAGATAGACTTATCGTTTGTTACCGATAGGAGGATATCACTTTCCTGTCGTTGCGCGGTTCTTTTGGAATTAATAACAATTGTCTAGAAGGGATAAAAGAGATAAAGTTGTTCGTACCAAGAACGTATTCTTTCTTTATGTCGTTTCCAGTTACCAGTTACCTCCTCCTTATTCCCGTAGGTTTCTTTTTCTATCTAATTTTTCATCCGCTCGTACACTTTTTACTCATTCTACTAGGTCCTTTGATATTTCTCTGAAGATTTTTCTTTGTTTCCCATCTACGATGTTTCACTTTTTATCTTCAGCCGCGCGAATTTCTTCACTTACTTAGAGTTCCCTTTAGCGATACGTCTTCTTCAATTTTTAACGCCTTCATATTTGTCTGCAGCTTTCTATCCGCTAAAGTAATTTCTGCTTCTTCCGCGCCATGTATCTCTAGCCCCGATCGTGTTTCTGCTTCTCAGATTTTTATTCGCGTTACATCACGCGCCGATGTCCATGCCCCGTACAAATTATGAAATATTTCCTCCTGCGAGCAGATCTCATTACTTAATACTTGTAGTTTCAATTAAGGCACGCTCTGCCCCTCTCCTCCAGCTTTCACTTTGTGCTTGCAGCGTCACTTCGTCTCAGCTATTCATCGACTTTTCCGTTTTGCAATATTACATTTCATCTTGGACTTCCCGTTTCTTTACTCGCTTCTTTCACGTACCATCTCATTAATTCCGAAATTTTCTCGAGTTCATACCTCCTATTATCTCTCACCTCTTCCATCTCGATCATCATCGTCTCTTTCCTTTATTTTATGCTATGTTCTCGTTCACATTTATACGTGCGTGCGTGTATTCAATTTTTTTATCTGCAAGCAGATTTAACGATTAATTCTGTCGGTTTCTACAAAATGCACAATTTTCTTAATTATCTAGAAGTTTCTTTGCGCTCGGCCCTTTCTCTATTTACACTCACCTTTTCATTTGCTATGTTCTAAAAAACTTTCGTTACATCTTCTCTGTCAAACGACTCTGATCGCTTTCGCCTGTCAGAATCTGAATCATCGAGTTTCAATTCTATCCTTCAGATTTCTTACCCAACTGTTTATTCCCTGTTCGGTACAGTGCCCTCTAGCCATCGGCTCGAATGCAGTACAAACTCGGCGAGCGTTTAATCAACCGAGTAGTAAAGACAAATGTTTGATCAGACAGATACCTCCAAGAGGAAGGTGGCAACGTTTACTTAGGATTAGACATGTCCACCCTTAGAAACCTCTCGTCCATCCCTTCTTATCCTTCGAACGAATGCGATGATAATCACGCGCACTGGATAACCAGCACACCCACGCGTTTCCCCCTTGCCAACCAATTTTCTCACGACGCAGCGTACCTAATTGCTATTGATCTTAGGTGATTCTAATAACACGTGCAATCTCACCGGGATCTCTGAATGTCCACTCGCTAAGATTTTCCTATTAAGCAATTATAAAACTAAAAGGTGTACATATAAAGGTAACTCTTCCTTACAAGCGATTATTAGGTTGAAAAAGAAGATTTAACGAATGAGGAAAAATAGGAATGCGGAAATCTGCAATTGAAATTATATAAAGAGACGGACCCGTGTTGTTCCCGAGAACAATAAAGCGTATAATAATAGAGGACAAGCATGCTCGAAGGTTCCCCGGGCTCGAGCCGTTAGCCAAAGAAATCTTCGTTCCTCGTCGCGGTGAAAGTCGGGACAAAAAGGGGCAGAGAAGGGAAAGGAAAATAAAGAAAGTGGAGGTTGTCCTTTATCAATCGTAGCCAGTCGCTCCGCAGCGACGAAACGACCAAATCAATAATAGATTCTAACAGGCACGCGAAGAGGGTGGTGGGAAGGCGGTTGACGGAGGCTCGTTTCTCGCTGCGATTCGATCCAGCAGCCCATCCCTGACCCTTCCTAATTTCTTCGGCAACGGGGACGCCGAGTCAGGGGTGGAACGAGCCGAGTCGCGAATCTCAAGTGGCTGCGACGATAAATCAAATTAGCTCGAAACTTTCGAGACTTTCCGATCGTCACCTGCCCCCTCGCCCGCCTGCCGATCCCGTTCCCGACCGTGAAGCCTCTGGGTGCTGCCGCTGTCAAAGACGATTGGCCCGAGGGTAAATTGAAAAAACGGGGGAAATGAGTTTTCGAAGCGAGCGAACTTTTTCAATGATTGAAAGTAGCGGCAGCCGGGGACTGCCGCGGCGGGGAAAGGGATCGGCGAAACACAGGGTATGAAAGCCTGCGATTAAAAGTATGCGTTCGCATTAATGTTATTGAAACGCAAGACGGAAGTAGGAGGAAGACGAAGAAAGATAGATAGAAAACTGCTTCGACGTCGACGCCGCTTTCAAGTTAGGTTTACCAGTTATTCGATGCGTAGCAACTTTCGAATCTTTTGCCTCGCTCTATGCGAAAGATTGTAGCTCCAAGAGGAAACTGTCTTATTTCAAGCTAGCAGCCCCCGCAGGGTTTCGCCCGTGCAAAGAATGCGAATAATTTGAAAATTTTGAACCGCGTGTAATCCGTAGAGATAATATATGCGTGTAGAGTATGGTAGCAGGAGAGAAGGGGCAGAGTGAGAAAGAGAATGATCTTCACTGGCCAACTTGGGGGACGGGAACGGACTATACCTCCGATAGCACGACGAAAATACAGAAAGAATCAAAGGCCCCGTCTGTTCTTTTCTAATAGCGCACGATTCATATTTGTTTCGTTATCATTAGAAGAGGACAGACAGAGCCATCGATCTTTTTCCTCAGAGCGAGAACAGAGGGAAAATGAAAAGACACTTGTTGACCCGACTCTAGCGACGAGTTATTACAAAGTTCACAGCGTGCAAACACTGTCCATGAAAAAGTTATAGACATAATATAGATAGAGCGGAGAAGCGATAGACTTTCTGTACGTGGAAGAAAAAGAAAGAGAAAGAAAATGATGGTTAGAACAGCTCTTCTGTCGTTAATTATTATAAGAGTCGTTCGCCGTGAGGAACGATCTCGCGGTTCTTTCTCTTTAATTCTGGAATTATCCATTCACCGTGCACGGGGCGCGATCGTTAAGTAACCTTTCCGAGGGAAGTCTTTGAGAGATAAACGTGGTTTTCATCCTTGTTCTTTTTCCTTCGACCCCTCCCAACCCATCCCGTCCTGCACCCCGTACCCCGTTTCCATTTCCAACCGGAGGAATTCGCTTTAGCTCGTTTCCCGTGAATATCCAGATCTGAAATGGAAGCGAGTGTGCCGTTTTCTTCACGCTCGAGTGTACCGAAATAAGGGTCTTCCATGGGGAAAGGGGGTAGATCTCGAAAATGTTAGCTTCGAGGAGCTTCCCTCGGAATGGGCTCAACTAAATTCTCACACTAGTCGATTCGAGGAGATTCTCGTGGCGTGGAACGCGTCGGCAGGAGGGTGGCGATGCGTGCACGGACTGATCGCGTCGCTCCAATCCGCTCCGGGTCTGGTCTCGTACCTCTTCCAAAGAAAAGTTCGATTATATCGCGTAGAAAAAGAGTATCGGAGCGTAACTCTTGGATAACGTGCGCTCCGTCCTTGAATTTGCATTCGGTTTGCGCGATAATGGAGTTCGAAAAACCATTTATATACAGCCTTTCCCGTTGTACGATGTACTCGTGAAATTAGTGTAACATCTACCGTTACTGTTAAGTCGAAATTGGATACTCGAACAACTGTGGTGTTTTACCGATTTCTCACGAATTTCATTTACCACGAAACAGTTATCGCTTAGTGGCAGATTCTTCGCTAATTCGGCGCAACACTGACGAAGCAAATGGAAATTGAAATCACGTTTCCCTCCATCATTCATCTTCCTCAAGTTCTTTACGAGCGGAGCACGCAAAGGCATTTCATCACCGATTTTAATCGAATAAAAAAGATTGTATTATTCTCCGGTACATTGAATCATCCGTATTCGAATAATCTCGACGATCTAAAAAAAAAAAATGTTAAACAGTGGAATCGTAGAGAAACCGCACGATAATGTATGTACCCCGCGACTACAAATTTCTACGGTACATTCAGATCGTTTCCTCTCAAAAGAGCCGGTCCATAAATTATCTTCAAACGGTTACACCGTAATCGCATTGTAATGAAATCAAACCGCGAATCCCTGCATGCAAATTGCAGCGGCGCGCAAGCGAGCAGCGGTTGGGAACGCGAATCCATCTGCATTCATCCGTGTAATCACTTATAATTTACTAACGACACGTGCTACGGCTGCCTCTTCGGGACGATCCGAGCATCGAACGGCTTCCAACACAACCGTGAGGCGTCGTCTTTGCAAAATAGCCCGTTTACGATGCAACCCGCGCCGCACCAAGAGGGATACCCCCGACGGAAACTTCCTGCTGTCCCTCGCGCCGAAACTCCCAACCTCCCACCCAGGCTGTAAATTACCATCGCAGTTCCTCGGTGGATGCTCTTACGCGCTTATGTTTACGCGTTCCAAGCTTAAGTGACTACTCTCTCTCTCTCTCTCTCTCTGTATTCCCATCCTATAGTTCCCGGTACACTTCGGGGATGCCGAGGATCGAACGATACCGATTTGACGGTCGGTGCATATGAGCCGTGAAGCCGCTGTTAGCGTACATAGAATCATCGCTCCATGTATCTAATTCCCTTTCGAGACGTACTTTGCGTTTCGCGAGTTCCGTGCGATCGGTTGGAATACACATAATAGTCGTCGACAAAGGAAGGAGGAGAAAATGTAATTTCAATGGACCTTTCAGGATCCAGTTGGCCCGGTCGAATAGTGAGATACGATTCAGGGAATAGATCTTCTATTGAGTCTCGAGAGTGGTTGAAAGCTCATTCCGCGTTCGGATGAACGATGTCTCGTTACTACAATATATTTATTACGAGTCTGTGTCGTATGGATCATCATCGTCGCGATGTATTTGTTAACGCACAGTTATTAACGCACACCGATAAAACCTCTTTGGTATCATCGTTTAACACCGCGGTTCGGTAGTAATTCATTCTGGATTTCTATAGGGTAGCTATTCAGGTACATCGACTGCAAGGCCACTTCGTTCGCAAACCGTGCTATAATTAAGCCAATGCTGCCGCAGATGTCGACGAAATTAATTCGCCAGGAGATATGTCCGTGCGAATCAAGCTGTTGATGTACACGTATATTCGATTATGTAATTCGCCAACTGGTTTCCAGTCGAATCTCTGTGCACGTCGTACAGACGCATCGGAGAATTTAAACGATTTACCAGGTTGATTAACGACAATTTTAATTATTTAATATATCTCGCTCGTTCCGTTCTCGTTTTCTACCAAGCATCTAATTTAAAGCTGAACACGCTGCTCGTCCAGTTTAACGAAACGAACTTTCCATCCCGCGAATTGTTTATTATAATTTTGCAAATGGCTATTCACCCACTACTCGGTTCAGCGTTTTCACCCGGCAAGAAGAAAACAAACGTTCAAATGCCGTTTAAACGCAACGGGAATTGCGCGGCGTTCTACTCGTCCGGTTGGCAAAAGTGCAAACAGAAAGTCGGAGCAGAAAGGATAAACCATCCGGAACAATAATGAAACGCGAAATAAAGAAGGCGTGGAGGCCACGGTGGTGGTGGTGGTGGTGGTAGGGGTCAGGAGGGGGAACGAGGACGAAGTTAGCGATCTTTAAATTCGTTGATCAAACTCAATTCAATTCCATTTAGCCGCCACTTATCCTCCCCAGACAACTTCTTTCTTATTCCGTCCCGCCGCTTATTATTCCTCTCTGAAAGTTATTCCGCGAGAATGCAAAATACTCGGCGCGGCGCGTCGAGGAAAGACGGAGGTCACGGGTGGACGAGAGGTGAGAAAGAGACAGCCCGGCAGACGGAGGGTTCACGGGGGAGCGGTAAAAAAGTAGCCGGTGCCACGTAGAAAGTTTCGGGTAACTCGGAAGATTAGACAGGGCCGATGTTGCCGTTGGAGACAGCCAGGCGGTGAAAGAGCCTACGTGGGAGCTCGGGCCGTGGGCTGGGGGTATGCCGGCTGCGGCTCTTACCCACGGACTTAAAAACAATTGCCCCGCGGCGACGCGAGAATCTTAAATACACTTTTACCGCCGGTCAGGGTGGCTTTTGTTCGGTGAAATCAGTTGGTATGGGTGAACGGTGTGTAACAGGGTGAGAATCGAGGTCCCGACGCACTTTGTCCATGACCGGTAGATCTTTAAGCCAATTTACGAGCCGTTTTTACGGTTTCAACTGACGACACCCTCTTCTCGATCTCCTTTTTTATTTCGCTTCTCGCTTCGGTCCGGTCCATCGTCTGGCTCGACATTTCGCGCACCCGGTATTTACGCATTGTCAGTCTAGCTTTAATTCCATTCTCTCGGTGTCTCTCTCTACTGATCTACGTCAGTGGAGCGAGAAGTAGAAGGATTATCAGCAAAAATCTAAATAATGTGATCTTCTCGTGTCAGGAAGGATGAGATAAGGCACTCGTAGAAGAATATGTAATATATTTCGGTTAATATTGGAAGTATAACCGCAGATATGCTCGTCTCGACGTGTCTCGACCGCAACGATGCGCGATACAATATCGATACTTTTTCATTGCATTAACATTTATTGTTCTTAATCAAAGTATCATTTAGCTAGCTGGTACGAACGTTTGTTTCATCATGCGGGAATCGCTGACTTTATCTCGTGCGGATCGCGCAACGACAGATATCATTACGTGCACTCGCGACGGGTTTTCTGGATAACGACGAACAGACGCCGATACAAAGGATCCTTCAGGCTGCTCTGATGATAGCACAAAGAAATCCGCATCAGGGTAATGTTGTGGAAAGTTAGTGCGGCGGCTTAGAGGCACGCGATTCTCTCTCTTTGAGGAGGGGTCGCGAGTGGTATTCGGGAAGGGTTGGAAATTCTGAAATACGAAAACTTCTAACAGCTATCGCTTTAGAAAACGCAATAGAAGGATAGAAAGTTTTAGATTTTCAAATTTAATCTTCTGGAAGTTAATAATTTCATCGTTGCTTGAAACCGAACAAATTGTGTCGACGTTCAGAAACGAAAATAAATGTCGTATCTTCGCGCTGATAGTCGATCAGCCTCCGGGGGTAAAATTAATAAATTAGGGAGGAATACTCGAGGGAAATTAACGCGGTCGCGCGATCAGGACACGAATTAGTCGGCGTTTGATTGATAAAGGCAGATGTAAAGAGCGGGCACGCGGAGCACGGGATGAAAAACGGGGATTAGGCGGTCGGGCCCGAAGGTAGGGAGTGAGTGCAGGTGCCGTAGGTAGGGGCCGAGATTAATCTTCGCCCTCGACCAAGGAAGGAAGTTGGATTCCGTTTCCTGTCCGTAGGCGGTAGGTTTCGACCTTATAGCGCGGCTGACGCGGCAACTTCCCGAGGCGGTGGTGTTTCTCGGGGTTAGTTCGAGTTACAGCTCAGTGGAGCGGCTAAACTCGACCCTTCCGCAACCACCCCTCGTTTCTTCCTCACCTGCCGTCCGTTTAGCGGTTCGTCCAGAGTTGTAATCGAAGTCTCCCGTCATTCCGCTTCTGCCCGACGCGAGTCATATTCTCATCGAATTAATATCCATTTGAACTCCTCCTAAACGACGATACCTAGTCAAATATTTTCAGCAGACGATATTCGCAGCGCGTCCTCAGCCAAATAAGTTTCTATAGTCCTCGAGTATCTCCTCGCGAGACAATGTCTAT
>SHCU01000851.1:31359-43993 GCA_004307685.1 Ceratina australensis | reverse complement strand
TAATTAAAATTATTCACGTGCACCGAAATAACTTACGGCAGATTTTCGTTTTACAGAATCAGTTCAAAGGAAATAAGAACTTTTTCAATCAATTGCCAACACGAGTTTGCGCAAACCAATTTTGCAAATAATAAACCTCATTAACAGGTAGCACAAGTTTGTTCGATCCTAACTTTCCCATACCTACGTACTTTATTTTGCGTATAAAACACGTATATTAACTGTCATATAATTATAGAATCGTTATCTACAATATATTCTGTTTATGAGAGTATCTCGGAAACTAATAACTTCGCAGTCGAGTCAGCTTTCCACGCCACGTTATATCAATATTTGCGCGCAGCATAGGTTTCTCTTATTTGCGTTCGTCGATACGCGGCCACCAATTTTCAGAGGGTGCATCTATCCCTCGTATCTTTTGTCTTCCGAGGCTTGCGATTCAGATAACGGTGCAAGCTCGAGTTTTATACCAAAAGTACCGTACCTTTATTAAAAGAAAATTCAAATTTCGTTGCCTTTAGTGCAACCAATATTTCTTCTTTTATATTGTTTATTATATATGTTCAATGATGAATTTTAAAGCCGAGAGGCATAAAATAAATCTATCATCATTATTATGGAAAAAATATTCAATAATTACAAACAGTTATTTCTGAATCGCAATTTTCTAGCAGTCTCGATTCCCTTTAAGGCAACAGCCTTGTCTTGAAATCATCGGATAGGAAATGACGGGCTCCGAGCCCGGCGAGTTTCCTGTCGGCCAGGCCATTGTACCTTTATGCCCGCGGGCCTACTACGGGAATAAAACGAAAGTCGTCATCTCCCCGCGGCTTGCCGGGCTTGTTTAGCGTAGTTACGCGCACTCCTGAAGCCTTTCAACACACTCCAGTTACTCTGTTTCCCCGCAATTAAATCTTTTCCCCAACCGCAATTCCCCTGTCCCTCTTTGGCCAGCGATGGCTATTTCGCCACGTGTGCGCCGCCGAAAGTAAAAAGGAGAGACAGATAATTGGTGGAAGTCGACGTTAAGACCGCGGCTAGTGTTAATAACCTGTCCATGTTGGTGCAGTCGACGACACATAAAATGGCACTATTTTAGATAGAATTCTTTTAATTATTTTAAAGAGTTGGAGGTAGTAGCTGCAAAGACGGTGACTATTGCAGGATATACGATTTTAAATATAATTCGATGGAACAAATTTTACAGCGAGATAAAAATGGTAATTCAAAATTAATACCATGACTTATAAAACGTGAATTTCTATATTAATATTCGTCTACTTTAAACCGATCCTGTACATGTTGGTGCAGTCAACGACACATAGAATGGCATTACTTTAGATAGAATTTTTTTTAATTATTTAAAACAGTTGGAAGTAATAGCTGTTAAGACGTTGACAGTGTCACTTTTGTAGAATATACGATTTTATATATAATTCGATGGAGCAGACTTTACAACGAGATAGAAATAGTAATTCAAAATTAATACTATGATTTATAGAACTTGTTATCAAACGTGAATTTCTATATTAATGCTCGTCTACTTTAAACCGATCCTGTACATGTTGGTGCAGTCAGCGGCACATAGAATGGCATTACTTTAAACAGAATTTTTTAAACTATTCTAAAAAGTTGAAGGTAGTAGCTTTTAAGACTGTGACGATGTCACTATTGCAGAATATACGATTTTAAATACAATTCGATGGAGCAGACTTTACAACAAGATAAAAATGGTAATTCAAAATTAATACCATACTTTATAAAACTTTTTAAACAAACGTGAATTTCGATATTAATACCTGTCTACTTTAAACCGAAATAAACAAACAGGGTCGGACTGCGATAAAAAAGTAAAAGATCCACACTGTTGATTCTGCTCGCGAGCATGTACCCAATTAAAACATTCCGACTGCGTGTTTCCGTACGTGAAAAGGGAATAAAAACAAGCTGGCACGGTTCGATTGCACATATTCCGTGTCGCTACAAACGGCGGAGCTAATCGTCAGGTTGATTAAAGTTTTGCTAATGAACCTCGACTCGCGTTAACAAAGAATCGCCGGGCCTTGGCGGTCGCGAATTGCCGCGAGCGTGGGTAATACCTCAAACGAGGCCCGGTCTCGTTAGCGCCAGTCTAAATAGGTCTTTGAGGCGGTGCGCGCAAACGCTTGCGAGAAATTAGGGCCATACGTAAGGTTCCGGAATTTCGCGTTACACGTATGCAGTATATTATTAGATACTCGATGTCAAGAGCAGTGCTAATGTTTGCGAGGCTTCTGGCACGGCCTTTAACCAGCTACTTGAATCCAAGCAGTTTCTGCGTTTCTATGGGCCGTGGTTTAGATCTTGTTCATGCAACCCCGGAGAATCGATATCGTCTTTGACGCGTGACACATTCCATTCACGTCTGATCAAAGAACCCGGTAGATTAGCTAATTCAGTGGCCATTTCAACGTTACTAGCTGGAAGTGCCTCCAGTGATGATCTCCTTATTTTCAATCCAATCTCCGATTCAACCTCGATGCTGTATGAACCGTAAAATCTCTCACAGAAGTTTAACATATACGTACTAATTAGATTAACCTGAAAAGTAAAAGATGAAATATTCATCTTAATTGAATTCACTATATTGTGCTACGAATAATTACGATTTAAATATTTACTCCTATTATTATGGGCCGGAGATATTATATTGTAGCATATTAAAATATTTGTATTTTTAATTAATTAATTATGAAACTTATATATATTATAAATGATTATAAAATTTTAATCTTGTTAAAAAATTATATTAGGTGAAGTAAAAAGTTCTGAGCCTTTCGTCGCTTTATTATGACGATGAAAGCGCTCAGAACTTTTTCCTTCACCTAATGTATATTACAAGTGTTAACCCGTTGCATTCGAGAGGTGAATCACAATCGCCATTATTTTATAAAATATATATCATTGATTAAATTAAATTTGATTACTATAAAAATTACTCGTGTGTTAATTTAAAAATTTGTAGAACACAAAAATGAACAATAAATTCGTATAATATATGATAATTATAAGAATGTAAAATAATTGTTATCTAGAGAAATTCAGTAGATGTTTGGAGAAAAGGAATCCTCGAGTGCAAAGGGATAAAATTTCAATGATTCGCTATTGGTTTTGTGTACCCTCTCATACAAAGAGATTAAGACGCGTTTATATTTAATCCAGTCAAAAATCTTGATTAGGAGATGTTGCAGGAATATTGGAATCGTATCAATTACCGCGCGCCATTATAATTGCCTGTAATTAATTAGCCACGGCTAATTACCGCGCGCGTTATTAATGCCCGGCAACGAGTCGACGGATGATTGATAAGAATCGATACAAACGAATTTTTCCGGTGGTTCTTTCAACCAGAAACTCCGATATCCCGTTGACCCTAATCGATTAACCCAATTAACCCGAATCGCGATGGACACAAAAATAAGTTGCCGCTATCAGATTTCACAGATTCGATTCTGTGAACGGCGAATTAAAAAGGAAGTCCGCGGTGTCGCGTGGAATTTATCCTTTATTCGAAATTGAATGAACGAGAGTCTTGCGACACTCCAGCGGTACGAGCGACGACGGAAGCCTGCTTTCAAGAGCGACACTCGGATTCTTCGGGGCCGAGTGGACTGAAGGAGAAAACAGGTTTCTCGAGACCCAATTATGGAAGAGCTCCGAGCGATTCTTCGTTGCAAGTTCAATGCTCGCTGATAAACTTACCGCGGAAAAACCATGATAGGAAATAGTAAATGATTTACCGCCTCGATTTCGTTAAAACAAACGAAATTACCGATACGCTGCGCAAATTAATTTAAAGAGAAGCGATAAAAAGCATTCTCCGTCGATGTGTATTAGATTCGAGCACAGTGATGGTTCATATAACTGGTTGGTTGGTTCATATAACTTCATTCGAGGCGTTCATTTGTCACAAGCACTTCGTTGGTATTTATTAATCCTCTATGGGCCAGTGCAACTCTCAGGTCAAATTTTAATTTATCATTATTTTACCAGTTTTTATACACAGAAGTGCAAACATTATGGGCCGTTGTTATCTAAAAATAGTGAATATATTCCAATGAAATTGTTTAAACGGAACGATTTTTTTTCGTCTGTATATGTAAGTTTATAATTGCTGATTTTTGGTTCCCTTAATTTCCTGCGATTTAAAATAAACATCCAGTCCATAGAGGGTTAAAAGGCAAAGTAGAACAAATTTAAGTGTTTTTATTAATATTAACCCTTTGCACATCAGAAGATTCTGGACGTTGGCTACTTCAACAGGAAATTGCAGGGAAACATGCATGTACCAAAAAATTGCGCTGAAATAATTTAATTCCCCGTAAATAATAATAATCTTTATATATTATATTTTTTATATTATATTATTATAATAATTATACATTATATTATTTTTTACATATCATATTATTATGATAATAAACTTTAATGCCCCACGAGAGGGGGCAGCGGGGTGCAAAGGGTTAATAAAACTTATACTAAACGTATGAATTCTGGCAAAAAAATATTCTCTACGAAAAGACAGGCAACTGGGCGGTATGAAATTGAACAGACGTCCGCAAAAGTGGAAAATTTGAATCCCTCTTAACGCGGAAAGAAAAACTGTAGGAAAAACGGGGATCGGGGAGAAGAATGGGTGAGAAGTTCGCGCGGGCGAAAGGAGATTTCGTGTTTTATTCGCGCGGCTTAATATTCGAAGGAGAAGTTGGAACCAATCCAGATTAAAGGCGCCCGACGGAATTATTATTAAACGTCGCGCTGCAATTTCCTCGTCTGCCCTGGGAAACTTCCTAGGCCAGACTGACGGACAGACAGACAGACCAGCATACTCTCTTAACGTCTTTTCCCCGTCCTGTTAATTCATCTTAATTTCATTCAACGAGCTCTATCTCATCGATTTTTTACCCAACGAACGCAACAAGCAACTGCAGCGTTTCGCGTATGAAATTTTTATGTAAAATAAAATATTTAAGTCAGTTCAAAAAGCTAGCCGGTGAAACATACATTTAATTTTTGATATTCTGGATTATACACTGCAGCAGCATTTACCCTTTATTCCTGCATGCATGCACTCCACACGATTTTATTTTAGAAAATTCGTAATTTAAAAATAATTGCGAATATCATCTGAGAAAACACATTTCTTTTCGAGAAAAGTACAATTTCATCGGGTTTGCATTCGAACCAATAACAAAGCGAACTCGCTCGGGAAGGTCCACGCGAATTTAATATTCAGGGAATCTGGATTAGATCCAGGAGCAGGTTCCGCGTGGCATTTTTGTAGAACGTGACACTGCAATTTCCTCCGTGGGCACGATGCCGAGCGTGTCCGTAGCCTCCTTCTTAACCCAATTTCCTTCGCCATTTTTTTTCTTTTACTCCCCTCGTGGACAATTCGGGCCCGAGTTTCTCAGACACCTCGGTGTCCAAGTGTTCCCACCAGACAACATCCATGGGTCGAGGATGCATGCTGATCAAGCTTCTCCATTGTGAGATTATGCGAAGTGCTTCCGGTTTCGACAATGAGGTGAATTAATCCTCGAATTTAAAAAACATAGATTCTACAATAGGAAAAAAAACATAGATTCTACAATAGGAAAAAAAACATAGATTCTACAATAGGGATAAAAACATAGATTCTACAATAGGGATATATATTATATCTGAGAATTATATTAATAGGGATCGCAAAATAAAAATACTACGACTTGTTTCCATTGATTTATTGATCAAACAAAATTAAATTAAATTAGATGTTTTCTTTATCCCTGCACTTACTCGAGAATACATTAAATTATTAATCTCAGGATTAATATGAATCTAACGATCATACCTGAAATTAGTTTAAATATTTGATGGAATAAAAATGACTTCGGTGTGCAGTGACCCGGTTAACGTCGGCCTCGTAATCAATCAGGAAGCGAAAGGGATACACAAAAACCGGCGGTATAAAAAGAGGAGTGAATTAATCGGGGAACCGTGGGCCACCGCGAATTAATAAAACACGAAACGAATGGCGGGGGTTCCGGGTCGCTCGGCGAATGTCACAGGCAGACAATGCTCGGCCGGAGAAAGGAAAAAGTGCTCGCCGATTAAGCTGACTACTGATAACGGGCGGCGGAGTCGTAACGCGGGAGGTAGCCGCGTGGGAAATTGTACATTTTCAACCTCGAATGATTTAAACCTCGTTTAAAAAGGTTTTAAGCGATTTCATCAAATACGCGGGGATAAATTACAACGTCACCGGACCGAGAGAGAATGCCCGCCGTGAGGGCAAAGGGAGAGACCGGCTAGAAAGCACCGCCGCGCGAGGGTGTATTGTCTGCAAATGCAATTCGGCCTGTAAGATCGATCCGGCCGGGTAATATCTGCTCGCTGCATAACAGCGTGCACACAGCTTTACTCTTCCTTGATTCGACCACGTTAAGCGCCTCTGCCACGGCTTAAAGCCTCCCCTGTGGTCATCGTCTGACCAAACGCGTATCAATTTGCCTGTAAAGTACATCCTGTGATAAACACTGAAATGGTAAAAATTTACATTTTATCTTATTTTACTAGAAATTATGAAAACATATTAAAATACTAAAATTATAGTAAGGGTTCCTATTTAATGTCCGTTTCTCTGACTGATATACGAGATGAAATCTAGCGAGTAGTAGGATTATTAACACTAGTTTTACCGAACGGAATTATTTTATTTATTAATTTGACGGAATTTAAACTTTGCAATGAAATATCTCGAGAACCGCTTAATCGATTTCAACCGTCGTTAACACTGGATTGCCTAAGGGAGTCATTTTGACTGCTTTTTAGTTTCAATTAGAAAAAGAAGTATGTATATAATGATACAATTCTAAGATAGGTAATTCTAATTCTAAGAGATACTAATTCTAAAAATAATTCTATATGTAAGAAACGTCCGTAAACCTAGTGTTAACAAAATTGACTCGTGCATCGTCTAGCTGCTGCGCGGAGCTTCAACGAGTTTACGGATTTAAAGCGGGCTCATTGAAATTCATGGTGTATTCGTTTTAGTCCGTGGCTTATTAAAAATTGCCGTCGAATCGATGCCGGGGAAACGATACCCGCGCCGCGTTATAAGGTATTCATTTCGGATATTTCAAGCCGTGGGGAAAATAACAGAATGATTATTGATCTACTCGCGTTACCCGTGGCGTGGAAAATCGTCGGTTGTATTGAAATTCGTACCGGGGCTCCGTAAAAAGAAAATATATCCTGCCATTTTTATTTTCTTCCCCTTTCATATTCAGTTTCGTATAAAACGGGCTACCCGAGTGACTTTGTGGTATTTTTTAACGGCTAAACCGAACAGTGCGCGGCCTGATGGAAATGTATCAAATATTCACGCGTCCTCCCTGACGCAACAAAGAAAACTGGCTTTTATTCCGGCGGATAAAAATTACGGGGGAGTCGTAAAAAAAAATGTGATAATTGTAGCGCGATTAGCTTTCTTCCGCATTAATGGAAATTCGCTCGAGTGGCGGTAATAGCAAGGACATTATATTATATAAAAGACAGTACCCTCGTTGCAAGGTAATTAATAACAAAGAACCCTGAGGATCCCTGTTAAGAGAGAGGACAGTAATGTTCCCGTCCGGCCTCGATAATTGAACTTAGAATGAGTCGAAAGAAATGGACCAATTACACGATTGGCAATCTTGTTCCGTCCAGCAATTAAAGGTAGAACCCTTAACCCTTACTCCCATTATAAAAGCCAAAGAATATCGTACAAACGCGACGAACGTCAATTCTTTAGTATCATATTACGTATGAATAATATGAATACACATATAAAAATCTAGTAACAATCATGTAATCATAATTATACATAAAATATATTCAATGACAAATCGGATAAAAGATGCATAACAATTAATCATGAGAAGATTCAACAAAATCTTTTAGATAATTTCTACGATAAATATAAAAATATATCTGAATGCCTGATACAATTGTCTCGCATTGCCTCCTGTACAAGATATCATTATCATATCCCTCTATGGGCCCGTGTAACTTTCAGATCACATTTTAACTTATCGATATTTTAAGCTTTTATACACAGATGCAAACATTATAGGTTGTTGTTCTCTGTCACATATTGAATATATTGCACATTGTTAAAAACGGAAAAATTTTTTTCGTTTGTAATTGTCGTGTATAATTCTTGATTTTTTTTCCTCTAATTTTTTGGGATTTAAAACAACAATTAAGCCCATGGAGTATGTATTATAATACATATAATAAATATATATTACATATGATAAATATATATTACGGCCCGTATTATAATTGATTTGAAGTTAATTTCGATTCACATTCGCATGCACGCTCGGTAGGGAAATGTCTATATCGTGATACGGGGGAGCAATTAAGATTTGAACAATTAGCCAACGTTAATACGGGCGAGCGTGGATGAAAGAAGTCGGAGAAGAAGAGGAAGAAGGCCCGATGAGGTTGCACAATGAAAACCGATGCGAGGGGCCGGGGGTGGCCGCAACGAAATCTAGTTACTTTGCGCAACAACTTTAAATTCCCCATTGTCTCCGCGCGGCCGGTAATTACGCCGGCGGCTTGGCGTCTCGACGTCTTTTACGAATGCGTCGGGACGAACGGTTCTCTCGCCGTTTCACGGCCGACTGCCCGTGCACAATGCACGCACGATGGCCGCCGGTGCATAATGCACCCCCCCTCCCGGTACACGTGCATAACGGTGCGGCAACCCGAGGGCCGCTCCCGGGTTTGCCGAACAATAATTAATTGCTTTTTGTGTATACGCACCCGGTTACCCGATACCCAACGTTACGTGTGGCCTGCAGGCTTCTTACTCCTTGCAAATCGAACGAAAATTAATTGCGATTCGAAGGAAATTTCATCGGCCCACTTGACGCATTAAAATAACGTTTGGTTCATTACGTGCGTTGCGAGCTCATGATTCTATGATAGGTTTGTGGTAATAGAGATACAGCACCGAAATGAGAGACTGACTATTGAAGCTGCAAGTCGAAGCTGGGAAACCAAGCGTTTCACAGGAAGATAACAAGCGGAGATTTTCGTTTCTAGACAGCAACCACGAAACATTTCCTCTTTGAAGGATTGCAGAGAAATACGTTAAAGATCGAATAAAAATTAATTACAACTCGAAGGAAATTTCTTCGGCCCACTTGACGCATTAAAATAGCGTTTGGTTCATTACGTGTGTTGGAGCTCATGATTCTATGATAGGTTTGTGGTAATAGAGATACAGCACCGAAATGAGAGACTGACTATTGAAGCTCCAAGTCGAAGCTGGGAAACCAAGCGTTTCACAGGAAGATAACAAGGGGAAGATTTTCTTTTCTGGACCACAAAATATTTCCTCTTTGAAGGATTGGAAAGAAATACATTAAAGACTTGATCTACTCTGTTATATTTGTTTGTTATATGCGCCTTGTTATACATCTCTGCTGCAACTTGTCATTTTGCAGGACGTTGAAATGTATTTGGAAGAATCTACGTGAAGCTATTAAAATAATTTATGCGTAGACATTAGTTGTATAATTTAAAATCGATCAATTTTACCGACGTACGGCGAATTCAGTGTTAAGTAACGATGAACGTCTCTTAAAATCGAATTTCCCAAGATAAGGACGTACTCTCGGTATTTAAGCATAATTACGAAAGAAAGTTGTTCGCGGAGATAAAGTGGAGATGAACGTCCTGATTTAAACTTAGTTCGCGCCGAGCCCCGTGAGACTGCTAATAATACCTTGAAAAGGATCGTTCATGATTTTTACGCAATGTAAAACTCCCGTTTTATCCTCGGACATCCACGTTGATAAATTCATGCACGGAATTCTTTTAAAAGGAAACACGGATATACCAGCGAGAAAAATAAAAGAAAACTAACGAGTTCATTATTTTTGCACGATTAAAATCTCCGTTTTATACTTGGCACGCGTTGCCAGGTTGATGCAACGAATTTTTCTAAAAGGTGCTGATCCAAAGTACCTAACGATTCCTTTAAGGAAACACCACCGAGCTTTCGCGTAAAAGCCGGCCGCGGATCATTATGGCCTGATTTGTGCGTCCCAGATATCCAAAAGCAACCCGGTCTTTATCACGCGGTAATACATCCCACATTTCCGTCGTCGAAACGTCAATGAAAGAAGCTCGGTCTTTCTTCGCCCCTAAACCGATCGATAAAATTCGGCATAAATCGTGCCAGTAATAAAAAAGTGAATTCAACGAGAGATATCGAATCCTTCGGTAGATCTAAGAAAAGGTTGGTGATTTAAATGGATCGGCTGTGAGTAAACCCGGAAGCAATTTAAATCTTCCGTTCGGAGAATGTACGGCGGTTCGACTAGATAAATTCTGGGAACAATAATCGAAATCGAAAATCAGAAGTACCGCAGGACATACATTTAGGAAAATGATCATTGAATTGGTTTTTACTCGAAACAATTTTGAATCGCGCTCTTTCTCAAATATTTCGAGAAGAGAAGAAGCGTACGTCGAAATAAAGAGATCTGGCGAATCCAAGAGAACGGGTAAACCTCGGGGGAGGCCAGTGCTCGCGCAATAATAATATCCGGAATCGCGCGGCAATAGCTTTCAACGCGGAAACGAAGAAGAGAGCGGAAAGATTTCCCCGATGACGTTCTAACGCTTAAACCTCAATGCATGAGAGATGATCATTCGTCGTGGCGAGAGTCGTCGCGCGATAGGAAGGATCGTTGCCGCTGAACACAGCATCCGACCGTACCTACCGCCTCGCCCCGGTCGGTCTGTGACGAGTATCGATCATACCCGATGCACCGAGGCCCTGGAATCTCCTCTTCCATATCCGTGACCGCAGGATCCTGGATTTCGGATCTCGATCGCCGGAACTTTCCGTCTTGCTCCTCCACTTTCGCTAACTTTAGGGAGATTGAGGTATTTCTGGTTCCGTGGGTCCACAATGGTGATCGAAGGGTAGGGGTAGGATGGGTCCAGGGTAAACTCGAATCGATGACACAGAATTTCCTTTCGGGCGAAGGAGACCTGCCACGCGGATTTTATCCACGTACGTATACGTGCCCTTCGAGCACCCTTCGGAGTTAGAGAACGAACGGGCACACGTACTTCTGGCAACAGTGGATTTTTCAAATTTCTATCAGGTAGATCTCTTCAAAAGTAAATACAGTAGATCATACGAAGTGTGATGTACGTGAAACTGCTATGAAATCTCGTTTTATTCGAACGCGTCGCATGTACAGCTTCGGACAATTATTCCGGGCCCACTGCTGCTTATATGTAAGTCCCAGTAATATTCATTCGACATCAGTTTTTATCTCAGGATCTCTTTTCATGTCTAAATAAATAGATGTTGTGCACACGTTATTTTTGCTTCTTTTACTTATTCAAATTGCCTTAATTGTTAGTTAAAGTAAGTTTCAATTAAAACGCTTAAAAGCGTTGGGATCTACTGATAACGAAATTGAAATAAAATTCGGAGTGCAAGGGGTTAATGTTACATTAGTAATCGTATGTCAAGGTGCAGGTTGAAATTGTTTTTATTTCGAAACGTAATAATTATGTCAGAAGCCAGCTGCATTAATGCCAGATCGAGCACTGAAAAAATGAGGCACAGACCTATTACTGTTTTTGAATATTGCTCCAATAGGAGACTCATACATAAGCAATACTGGCTCCGGAATAATTGTCTATTTAAATAATAAATGTTTATGTGTGAGTCCCCTATTGGGAGAATATTCACAAGTAGTAAGAAATCTATTGGTTTATGTTTCAATGCTCCGGCATATGATGATGCTGCCAATGCTTAAGCCTCGGGCATTGAAACATAAACGAATAGATTTCTTACTACTTGTGAATATTGTCTCGCTAGGAAACTCACATGTAAGCAGTAGTGGGTCCGGAATAATTGTCCGAAGCTGTAGTACTCTCTTAGGGATCATCTATTTCATACGAATTAGTTGAACGGTACAATGGAAAAAGAACGTCTCTTCATGCGTCGTGGTAACGTTACGAGTCACCGGGAAGATTGCTGTGTGGAAAGCAAAATACCGACTAATAATTCTCATAGGAATAATTTCCCATCGAGGAAATTATATTTTCCAGGTTTTCCCTCGCTCTCACCGATTTCTAGAGCACGTTCGACCGCGTGAATCTCCGAAGATGCTTATCGAGGCGATTATACAATGCGAAACACGGAATTTCGCAGCGGGTGAGAGAAACGTCTCGGTTTCGGATTTTCCCGTTGAAACCGTAATTCGCTATGGAACAGTTTTATTCAAAGCCGGACGCGTTTCGGTAATTAAAATCGTAATTCAGGGAGATTAATTTCGCGTGTGCCAGGTCTCTCGAAGAAAATTTTCACCCGCGTGACCCTGCGCGTGATAAATTAATAAACTGCTCGTAAATTACCGAAAGAATCGTGTCCCACTTTCGGTGATGAACGCTCGTCTCGTTGTTCAAACTACCTCCTGGCAGTCATTTTTTGCTCGAAACTATCGATAGACGCGACGAGAAATTTATAAATATTTACGAGCGTCATATATGCGATCTATTGATCTTTCATTAAATTATTCGATAG
>SHCU01000851.1:0-23663 GCA_004307685.1 Ceratina australensis | reverse complement strand
CGTGCCACCGACTGCGGGCCTTAGCCACGGTTAGTAGCTTTTGTTTGAGATAAAATCAATATTCCCTCCAGAATACGTTAATTACTCTTTGATTCGCAGATAAATGGGAAATTGATCCAGCTGAGCTGCATTTATTGGAAGAACTTGGCTCCGGACAGTTCGGTGTCGTACGGAGAGGAAAGTGGCGCGGTTCTATAGACGTCGCTGTGAAAATGATGAAGGAAGGCACGATGTCCGAGGACGATTTCATAGAGGAAGCTAAAGTGATGACGTGAGTCGATAATTGAATCAGTTTTGACAAGACAAACTCGACGACGTTTGCGAACCGCGGTACGATAAATGTTGGATTGTTCCATTTAGGAAACTTCAGCATCAGAATTTGGTTCAACTGTACGGCGTTTGCAGTAAAGACAGGCCAATTTATATTGTCACCGAGTACATGCGACATGGATCTCTGCTCAACTACCTCCGTCGTCACGAAGCAACATTAGGATCGAACGTTGGTCTTCTCCTCGACATGTGCATACAAGTGTGCAAAGGGATGGCTTATTTGGAAAGGCACAACTACATTCACAGAGATCTTGCTGCGCGCAATTGTTTAGTCGGTTCGGAAAATGTGGTGAAAGTCGCGGACTTTGGATTGGCAAGGTGAATATCTTTTCACGATTTAAATATTCACGTTTCGCGTACAGTAACGTTTGCAATGTTAAACGCTGATTTCAGGTATGTGCTGGACGACCAATATACTAGTAGTGGAGGCACGAAATTCCCGATCAAATGGGCCCCACCGGAAGTATTGAACTATACGCGGTTCAGCTCTAAATCAGACGTGTGGGCCTACGGAGTACTTATGTGGGAAGTTTTTACGTGCGGAAAGATGCCTTATGGACGCCTAAAGAACAGCGAAGTCGTAGAAAGAGTGCAACGAGGAATCATTTTGGAAAGACCCAAGGCCTGCTTCAAGGAAGTTTACGAGGTTCGTTATAAAAACCGACATCGTCCCTGAACATTTGAAACGTTTGATCGATCGTTCGTACGAATCGCGATAAATTATTAATATTCGCAGGTAATGCGAAAATGCTGGGCTCACTGCCCCGAGGTGCGACCCTCGTTCCGCGTTCTGAAGGAACAGCTGATCAGCGTATCTCAAGGTCTGCTCAATGATTGACTCAACCTTCTACGGTGTGTGCGCCTATCATCGCCTTCGAGTCGGTCGATACAGGCGGCGAAGTCACCGTCGCTCGAGCGATCGCCCTCGATACTACCATCGTCAAACTCGTCGTCGTCATACAACTCAGCAACATTACCGTCATCGCGTAAATCACGTGCGCCCGCATCTCTGCCGCCCTCGGTCGATTTTCTACATCTCTCATCATCCACGTGTAAATTAAAGAAAGAAGGATCATCATCACCGAGTACACCCGGCCACCAACCTAGTCAACCATCATCATCAAGCTCGTCGAACGTCTGTGACATTTGCAGTTCCTACGGCCACCCGTGGATCGTCGAAATTTGCAAGGCGATGCGAGCCACTAAAGGCAAATAAAACGATTGTGTGTCTGTGTTCCGAAAGTATGTGTGTCGATTTCAACGTTTGTATTGAAGCAGCTTATGCGAGACGACAAAAGGGATACGAGAAACAGGAACAAAGGGGAAAAAAAGAAGAAGAAACAATACTAACGCGCGCCTGCACTGAAACTTCTAATCCTTCTACCCTCCCATATTCTCCCGGAACCCTCGTGAAACCTTTATCATAGCTATTTTAGACATTGTTTTATTCCGATCGAACGAGAACGATCCGAGTACGTGATATTATTATGTGTTTCTCGCATATTAGGTTCTACAACCCTACCCTGCCACCTCAACCTATCCACGACCATCATAAGTTTCAGAGTATCTTGTTCCATGCAACGATACAAATGCATTTACAGATAGAATAGTAGTATTTATTGATTATCCTTTAAACAGGATATAGTAAGTTGTGATTTCTCCGTAGAAACATATACTGTCCTTTTGTTATCGAACTTTTTAACGAGAACATTAAACGTAATTCGACGAACAAGAAACATTATTTCTGCTTGATAAGTGAATTTAATAAATGAATGTCTCACTTGTGTATTATATACTATGACAATTTAATAAAATAGAATAAAGAAAAATAACAAAACCTGTGTCTCAATAGACATTATTTTTAAATAGCATACATAATAGATCAAATTATAACTTTGATTGGCACTTCCTTCAAAATAATCGAAACTAATCTACAGCGGTCACGTGGACTCTTGACTGTCACGAAGAAATTCAAAATTATGCACTGGATTCGCAGTTGAGTTTCGTGTAAGATCATAAAAATCAAATGCCTCCTTTGGTAAGTAATTATATTTATTTCTCGGAAGTTATAGATCGGAAAAATAAAAATATACATTTATTTCTTAATTATTATTACTTTTACCGTTTAATATGTTCGCCATTTAGGAATTATACATATTGTCAAGATTTAACAATATTTAAAATTCTCCTTTAATTACACGTAATTTAACAAATATTGTATATGCGCTTCGATTTCACAACATGTACAATTTTTGTTTATATAAAATTATTGGACACTATTAGAAAATACTATCCATTTAAATATAATTAAGGACAACACAGAGACTACAGTAATAAAATGAACTTTTTTATGGTTCGAGCAAGAGATGATGAAGTTTAATACCTACTACACGGATATAAATTATGGCAGCAATTGTATTAAGAAGCATGGTTTTTTGTTTCTTGAGCAGGAGATTCGCCCAATAACAAACTTTTACAATCTGCAAATCATACTGATAATAATCGTAACGTGCGGTTTCGTTATTCAAATTCTACACAAGAAAATATCGTGTTCATACATCATTTCAACCACAGTTAGGAACTTATTACGTTATCATCGAAAGGATGTACTTCGCATGATATCAATATTAATACTCGATACACTTCTGTAGCTCTTTATAAAATATATCAGCGGTTGAAAAATTTCGTTTCTAACAACCGATGAACCTTTATGTCTTCTCTGGTGTGTATTATACATCAACAAGTCAAACAAGATCACCTTTCCCTCCTCACGTGCAAATGATGCATATAATAATAGACATTTATGACAAGAAAGGCCAGTAGGCAAGGTACGGCAAAATGTAGTCGATTCGTTAGTAAAATCCAATCAACGATGATTCCTTTCCTAAAATGCTATCTACTTTGTTTTTACTTAAATTGAAATTCAAAAATCAGCACCGATTCCTTTGTTCAATTACCGATGCGCAATATCATCGTCAGCATGATTATTATACTCGATATTTGAGTCAGTCGGTGGGCCCAGTACAGCCTGAAACAAATTAGAATCTTATAGAATCGCAGGCGTTTACAAAAATCTTATTATACGTACATCAGTAATCGATTTCGAGCTGCGTCCACTGCCTCAGTGTTCTCCTTCATAATAAACTTCTTAATTCCTAACATATATTCGTGAATGTACGTGTCCCAGTCCAAATACTGCATGTCGATGTTGAAATTGTCGCAATCCTGTAGTCCCTTCAATTTCTTTCTAAGATCGTTCATATTTTCATTTTCAAAGTTCCACTCGTGCGTGGTGAAGAAATCTCCTTTTCGGATCATTCGCTCAAAATGTTTCACGTACTTCATCAATCTGAAGCGCGTAACATCGTGAAAATATTGAATACTCCTAGAGAGAATCTGTATCGCACCAAGAACGTTTTATACTTACATCGGTTTATTACCTACAAGCCTCAAGAAGAAGTCACCGATGAACGCGGGGACTATATGCAACGTGATCCACATGAAGTAGTGCATAAATTTGTTCGAAACGAACGCGCAACCCGGGTACCATATCATATACTGCGACGGCGATCTGATGGAGTGCTTCCTTATGAACTTATTTAGCTCTCCCCATCTAGAGAAATTCAAACAGTTACGTGCGATCAGTCAAAGTACACTCGACTCACAAAATTTCATACATTTCTATATTTTCTACAGATACAATTTTTCCATAAACGTAGACACGCGAGTCCAATAACAAAATCCAATAGTATAATAGAGAGCAGTACCTAAGAGGCTTAGCGTTACTCGTGCAGTTGTAAATTTTAATAGAATTATTTTGTTGCATAGTGCTGTGCCATGAGGCGCATATTATAGTGTCCACCACGTAATCGACGGGCACGGTATCCACCTTCAAACTGGTATTACAGTACACTGTTCTGATAATACCTCTCCCGATTTCCTGCATGATACCTGTGAACGTCGAGTACATTTTAAACCCAATACATATTCAACGTATTTGCAATTACAACTAAAACGTTAAAAGGATCGATGCTTGCAATCACCACTTTTAATTCTTCGCTGATACGAGAGACTTAAACGCATTTCTCTACTAGGTACAAACATGAATACAACAGATGCATCTGTATTTAACTAGTATTCGCTAAATAACTTCAAATGAATAATCGAAATTAATGTCTAAAAAGGATTTTCCTGCTTCATATAACTGGATTGTACATATTGTATAAAATTGCAAATACCGATCGACTTTTACGAAAGAGGTACCTGTAATTCCAAAACCGTTGTCTACCCAGCCAGGGTATGGTTCTTTCATCGCCGCGCAGACTATGCTCGGTCGCACTATCGCAATCGGCAAGTTCTTCGCTTTAGACAGTATAATCTGTTCAGCCAAATTTTTGGTGAACGTATACGTATTCGGATGGTCCCCCAGGATCTTCTGCATGATGCCGTTTAACGTATCCTCGTCCAAACTCTCGCATATATCGATCACCGTAGAAGGTTTCACGTTTGTGCTGCAAGATCATTAATAATAACTGTACGTTCTTACTATAGCTGCCTGTATGCGAGTCAAGGATGATTCGATCTAACGAGAAAATGGCAAAGCTACCGTGTCCACAACGCGAAATAAAACATTCGGTTAATCTTTCATTAATTATCCCTTAATTATAACATCTCGTTTAATTATAGATGTAATTATAATTTAATGAGATGTTCTCTATTCATGTATCGCATGTAGAATGTTACTCAAACCAAAAACGTTGTTATCACGTTGAATGTAACGAAACGAAAGTTTATAGAAAAGCAAAACGAAATAACGCTCGTCAATCGAAGAATTGAATATCATACTTAGACTACAGATTTTTCTATAAGTAGAAACAATTTGAATCTGAGAAAGTGCATACAAGGTAATTAAGATAAGATCGTTAAATGACACAAATTAAAATCCAAAAATGTTGTCTAATTATGATATTTCACATTCATCAAATAAATGAGGAATTAATTGATGGAATAAAATATCAGTTTCTTCTTACGTGTAAATCGCTTCCTCGATCTCATTTCGATTAGCATTACTGTAAGCTGTGCTGACGTGAATGACGCTGACCAAATTCTTCATGTTCCCGCACAACTCAATGAGACGGTCGGTACCCCGTGCGTTCATGTTCACGGCTATCTTCAGCGACTCATCGAATCTGACTGTAGCCGCGCTGTGAAACACTATGTTCACCTTTTGCTCCAACATGTTCCGATCTTCCGGCGATAGCCCTAAATTCGGCTTCATGACGTCGCCTTTCACGGGATACACCTTGTTCAGGACTATAGGATTGTTCGTTCTAATGTTATCAAAAATCTGAGGAGAGAACAACAGAAGAATTGAAATTGCCAGATTTTTACAGAAACTTGATAGCAGATTCGATTGCAATCAATGACTACGTTCTATTTTTAAGCGTCACGTGCTGGCAAACTGATTAGAGGCGAAGCGCATTATTTGCGAATATGTTTGTATTGATAGTTCCGTAACCAGCGTCTGCAATTCTGAAAATGACTGTGTTCGCGATAATACTTCCGAGAAAATGATTATCGAATGGCACGTCGCGATTTGCTCAACAACGTAACTGGCAAAGACACGCGACTATGCGCTGTTACGTTCGAACTTTCATATTCACGCATTTATACGTAATCGATAGCGCGCGATAATTCGTTGCCCGCATGCCGCGACGGTTGCACTTCTTTCGAGTAATCGTTAACATTGCTGGTTCATTATCAAGTAGCATCAGTCATATCTTTAATAAGAAAATTGTACGATTCGTAGAACATATATTGATACAAGGTTCATCGAATTTCCAGTATCGTTAGCACCTTCTCTCCAGAATTTCCGCGTTTAAACATTTCCTGATTCCTCCACTAGTTACCGTTTCATTAACACTGGAATTACCACGCAATAAGCAGGATATAAAAAGCTTCTTAGCACACATCGATATAGTGAATGCAAAGCAAAATATGGAGTTACTATTCTTTTAATATACAAAATTCAAATGTTATCAGTATAATCAATGAATGATGCTGGTTTTATCAATCAACACGGAAAATTATAATAAGCCGATAAGCGTATTATTTTTAATGAAAATCCGCGTTCTAACGATTAGTCACTGACCGTGTTTTCTAAAAGTTCCTTGCATCGCTGGTCAATCGTTTGCCTCTGCTTTGGACGGATCAGTATAAAAATAGTAGCCAAACGTGGACACGAGCGAAGTAGTTTTTCCAGAAGAGCTTTCCCTAGGAAACCGGTTGCCCCGGTTAAAAGGATCACTGACTCAGCGAAGAATGCCTCGATGGAACTTCCGTTATTATTCGTCTCATTTCCGAACAGCGAATCGATCTGCGCGTTTGTGCCCATTTTTCAGGAAACTCAAATTCCTCTGGCTCTTAGATCTGTTACAGATTGGGAACAAAAAGCAAATAAAGTTTGTTAATCGATATTCCGAAGGTAACAGATTAGAATTAATTGAATTTAACAATCATTTTAGGGAAAATAAAAAATGAAAGGAGGATTAAACTAATGACAATAATTTTAAACTAAAATGTCAAAAGCTGATATATATGTATATATCTAATTATAAGAATACACGAATATCTGTCGTGTTTATCATACATTTACGTTTAATTAATAAAATCTAGTAATCGACCCTGATACGCTTAGAGAAATCTTGAGGATTTCTAGCGACATGCACGCTACATTTTTACTCGGCCGATCAATTAATATTAATGAGACGAGAAAGGGTCGAAATAATATGCCGAATGGCCTTGTCCTAGAAGAAAGAAATGTCGCGTCGTATAAGAGCTCGTGTACGTACGTACACTATTGTACTAAATGTCGCTTTCCTCACGCAGGTCGAAGTGAAAATCGCCTTTCGCTAAACGGATTGCCTGTTACACGTGAAGCTTACTAACGATGCTTGTTAAACGCTCCGAGGGTTTATCGTTACTCCCAGTTAAAGGGAAGAAAATTTTACTCGAGAGACTTATCGAACAGCTTTACCACTCTCCTTAGTCTTCAATATTCAAATTCTAATATGATATTAAAAAATTAACAATTAACTCTTGGGTCGATTTGAAATTAATAGCTCGTACGATTTTGCCAGTTCTCGATTGATTTCAGCCTTGGTAAGTATACCTACGAAACGCGGCACGTGTACGTAGGGCTAAGCAGCAGTCACGAATGGAATCACATGATTATAGATTAGGTCACCGTATCATGTTATCGCAAGATTCGCGATTTTCATGATTATTTTTTATTATAAGTAATCGACGTTACTTGAAAAAAATTCTCGCTTGTACTACTCGTGTAAGAAGTACATCTTTACATTTTTTCATCAAATTTCATGTGTTAAAAGCGAAGACAAAAAAATGGCAAAAATGTAAAAAAGAAGATACCTCTTAAAAATTGGTCAAAGAAGGCCCGTAGGTGTGATTGGTAAATTCTACTCTAAATTTTCAGGATTTTCTACACGTTAAATTCTAAAAAATAAAATATTGAATATCGTATCCTAAGATTTTGTTTCCATTCGTAACTTGGTCCTAACTGCCACAGTTTTTAGTTACGTTTGCCAAAACTAGCCAAAATTCCATTGAGCAATGTACTGTTTTCGTTAACACTAGATTGCCCAAAGAAGTCATTTTGACTACTTTTAGTTCCAATCAGAAAAAGAATTATGTATACAATGATACAATTTCCTAGAAATTTTTATTATTATCAATATTTACTAATAACCTGTTTAATAACTGTAAATAATATAAGAAAATATTAAAAACTCGTTTTAAATCAATTTCTTTACACCTTAGTTATTCTTTCACAATGAAGTCGTTTTGACTACCTTGGGGCCATATAGGTATATACCAAGTTTCAGTCTTTCTAGTGTTAAACAGGATACGATATCGAATCGTTAATAGCGTTTACAAGAGAATAGCTCAATCACTTTCCTGCGACTCTCTCCGCCTTGTTCAAACAAACAAACGTCTAACAGGTTGTACGTAAGTAGCGAGTAAACCGCGTATGTTCAAGTGCTGGCATTTGACACTACCGAGACTGGCATAGCCGGCAGCAATTCGCCAAGCTCGAGAGTGAAAGCGGAAGGGTAAAAGCCAAGTGGATATCGGCCGAATAAATTATTACGGTCCGTATTGCTCGTATTTTCCTTCCGATTCGACTCGTTCCGTTTTCTTTCTCCAACCGATATCCATTCTTTTTTCTTCATTTATGTAATGACTTTTTTTTTTAATGGAACTTCGACGCGGTGCTTACGTGTTCTTATATCCTACTATCCTATCACGGTTCATAATAGAGCATCTCATCAACAGAGGAATTCGATATTAATTGACATTTTCGATCGCAGGATAATTGGCTTCCATGTACCAGTTGCATTACTTACTGAATCACTAGTTTGGTTCCACAGTTTCTTTTTTTATGAGAATATTATATCAATCACGAAAAAGTTAGAATAATTACATAATCCAGTCGTGTGGCTAATGTGCGAAAACGTTACTTCACAAGCGATTGAGATTTCTTCTTAATTCACTTTTTCATTTCACTTATCTATTCACCCTATTGAATACTCAACGTTATTTATTTCTAGTACGCTATGATAGCTACAAGTTACACTCTAAGCTCAACTCATTAATCCATTCGCTGTCAAATCTACATCATATGAAGTTATTGCCATTGCCATTTATATTTTAAATGATACTGTTTACTGGAGTTATGTCATTTCTTGATAAAAGCATATCAATAAACACAGATAATCATTTACATGTATGAAATAAAAAACAAGTATAGTAGCAAGACGAATGTACTCGTCCTTGGCAGCGAATGGGTTAAAACGTGATAATTAGACTATAAAAAATAAATTATTTTTAGATTGAGATTTCTTTCACCTTTTGAAATAGTCATGCGTACTATGACTGTCCTGACATTCTGTACATTCAACGCGTTCGTTACACGAACTTATATTATTCTCGCGTGCCTCGAAGTGGATCCCACGTATCATGAAACATTTACCGTACATCAAACTTTTACTTAGTCTTTTTATAAACCCGCAGAGTTTAGCTGAACAGAACTCAAGACTAACGATTTAGATTTATTCTAAGAAAAAGGCAACTCTGCATGAACGAATCAACAATCCTGAAATATCGTCGAATAGCTTTCGATCGGAGTTTCTTGCCAAATCAACATCGCGCTTCTCAACCCCATTGAACCATTTCCCACGGCATGTCTTATCTCTTTCACCTCATTCACCGGTCGCGTCGCGTCATCTTATCCGGTCGAATTTTATCGCACGCGATTCAAAACGTTCTCGGATGACGGAAGGCTCAAGACTGACTTTTGTTTGTGGTACATCGATATCGGTACATAATGCCAGCAATGGTCACATCGCGCGATTTTTTACTCATGCGCACTTACTACCGTCCTAACAACGTAGTTAGTTTGTTGAATATAAAGGTACTACTAAACCCCGAATGCGAAGACAGATGGGATTCAAGAAATTTTCATTCTAAGAGAATAGAGTTTTGTTAAAGTTATTAGAGCCAGATATAACATATTCGCGAGACCGTGTCACTACTTGTTTTTATCGAATGCAATTTGGCGTTTTAATAATTTAATTAAGCTCGAGTCAATCTACTATTTCCATAGGACCAAACGCGTCTGTCTAGTAATTGATTCACCACCTAGATGGTAGTACCTACAGAGGGTAGATCTTAGGGGTTGTTTTAAGGAGTATTCACACCAGCGGTTGGACAAGTTCTTCGAGTAAAAACAATGTTTCATAAGCATGCACAAACTGCGTAACAAAAAATTGTATAATTAAAAATATTAATGTGCATAGTTTTAGCGATTAGCCTTGAAACTACCGGTACCGTTTTTATAGTGCGGAACATTTTCTTTCGTGACAGAAATAACAAATAAATGTATGAATGCATATCATAAGTTTGATTAAGCTTCACTTCAAAGTTTACTTATATTTTAGCAAAGAATAAATGTATCTATCTTGCGGATTTAACTCTTTGCACTCGATTTATTTACAATACGAACTGATATTGTCACCTCCAGTGTGGCATACGAGTGCAAAGGGTCAAATCTTTCATCGAACGTTAAAATTATTTTACAAATTGTTTCTATATCAGTTATCTATAAATTCTTAATAGTATTATTTTTCAAACAAATTCAATACAGCTAAGTTGATACGAAACGAATTACCTGCCGTGTTATTTACTCTTTAAATGAATTCTTAAAAACGTTGAGACCATTCAGATTTAATTATTCTCTTATCCCTGGCTCGGTGATTTCAAAAACTTATCTCAATTCGTTTCGCTTAATTGCGTGCAAATTGCTGCAGCTTTTAATCTATATCACGGAAGATAAACTGAACTCTCTGACACTTAATTCTCTCGTTTCGCCTCTTAACGATTTTTCAAACGTACAACGTCCTGGGCGACAAGGAAAAGGTCGCATTCGCGTTTGAAAGTGACGCCTCGCTAAATGATGCGCTTTTCTTATCTCCTGTCTTTCTTTTTTGTAAGAACAAATCCGTTGACTCATTATTTCTGAGGATTGCAAATTGAAAAAGTTTCCCTTCAAACATTCATTTACTTTCTTTTAAACTCCATCCACTTCGGTGACAATTATTCACGTCTCTGTTTGATATTAAATAACAATAAATAATACGAGACAGATTTGGGCATATTTGTCCCATGACCAATCAAAATCTTTTAATGTCGGCAATAAAACGGTTAAAAGAGTTATTACACGTGATACTTTTTATTTACTAATATTTGACTTATTTGGCTTGAGGCTCGAGATGATGGAAGTATAACACTATATCACGCGCTGCGTGAACGGCGTCGAAGAAAGTTCTTCCGTGTTACCGCGGACGACGACGCCGCTGCACGTTTTCGCATTGCATAATCGAAACTCTCCCTCTTTCTCCTTTTCTCTTCTCCCGAGGTTCCCTCCCCGTTTTTCTCGATCGCATCGAGCCAGGGACTTTTCACTGAGAACCGGTTCGCCGAAATTTCGCGCCCGACGAAAGCTGAACTTTTCAGGTTCACGTAACGCGTCCATTAAGATGAAATCGAAAGCCAGGAAAAAAAGGGATACGAATTACGGGCATTGAACCCCTTCCTCACTGCGGATGTATGCAGTTTCACCTTGCGCCTGCTGTCTCGTTGTTAATGTCGACCGACGAATGTTGGATAACCATTTGCCATTTTTGGAAGTTCGACTGCAATTATTTTCCATCGGGATTCGAAAGTCGAACCGCCGGGGTCTTAAATTTCATCCAGCACAATGAATGACCACAATGAATGTATGAGATATGTAATTGTCTCCTAATTTTTCTATACAATTAATATATTTAATGCGTGTATCGCAGAATTCGAAAAAGAGAAAAGTTTAAATGAAGCTCATAAAATTTTTATTGTTATAAACCATTGCATTATCATTTAACGAATATTATTGTACACACACTGTTGTGTATTGTAATTAAACTAATAAATCACTGATTTTTTTTATCAAATAAAACAAACAGAATTTTAATCATGCACGTGGTTGTATCAAATTCATGTCGCTAGCATAGGAGATACTTGATACAATTTACAATGGGAAATTTTGTAATAATCCATCGAAACTAAGTGATCGTGAAAATAAGAAATCGTTCACTTATAGAGTTCACTTATAGAGAATATCAACAAAAGGGGAATTGCAATCACTAAGCACTGTATCATAATCAATCGAATGATCACTACGGGGTACGAACCGAATATGAGTGTGGGTCAAGGGATCCGCGATGATCTTCGCTTTCCAGGTACTGTTTGCGCACTGTGCCTCTTGCCGGAGAGAGTGAATATAACATCCGACGGTCGATTTTACGTGGTTCACGTTCCACCTTTCATGCACAACTGCAACTCGGGTCCAGCATCGTACTTCCCTAAATACCTTTCTCAATTGATACCGCCACCCCTACTACTGACCGGCTACACGATCAGGTGTGATGCATGTTTCATAAACGTGGAATATTAACCGCGATTACAACTCGAATTAACAATCATGAATAAAAATATCTGTATTAACTAGAATTTTATCTCTTCTAACAACAACTTAAAAATATGCAGCTAACTTTTAGAGTTTGATGGGTATTAATTGCTAAATGATTGTGAGGGTATTCGGTTGTCACATGTGAATAATAAAAATCTCCTGCTTTTTTTCCTTTCAAAACATTTTCTGATGACTCTCTATGCAGGATTTATGTATTTTTTCTAATTCCTTACTAAAATGCATCTTGCGATAGACTTATTCCAGGACTAAAACATAATATTATACTATTATATATATTATTATATACTATTATTATTACTGTTATTATATATTACTATTACTACTTGTACTATTAGTATTATTATATACTATTATAATAATAAGTTAACAATAATATTATACTATTATTATATAAAATATGATATTAAAATATAATATATAAATTAAATAATAGTGCATGCATCTTATAGATAAAATATTGCATGATAGTAATTAAATGATTAGATAATATAAAGTAAGGCGATCACTTTTTTTATTACTTATCCGATGAACATACTTTAATGATGCACGTGTATTTTGTCAGATTTTTTGTTATCGTGATCTTTCGTGTTAAAAGTACAAAGTGCACAACTGATGTAAGAAAATTACTGCAGTGACTCTTATTGATATTTACATTTATGGAATGATGACAGTTTCATTGTTACACCTATCCGTCGATTTAAATGAAGTATATTACGGTGACAGAATCCCGAAAACCCGGGTCTGGTTTCGAAGAAACGTATTCTTGAACGCACTGCGGTAACACGTAATCGAGTTAATTACATCTCGTTTACGGTCGACTGTACCTCGCGTGTGTAATTTGATTTATCGTAATTAAATGCCAGTACGAAATTCAATTAGAATTGTTTCAAAATGCACGTGGACAATACTGAGAATTTAATACTATACACGAGTATTTTAAGCTTCCTGTAACGTTTCTCTATCACTTTGTATCAAACTAATCTATTTTTCATATATCGCCTGCAATTAATTTTTATGGTTGGTGGACGTAGCGTGCGGATAGTACGAATGTAATAGTACGAATGTCGTGTCTGCTTACTATGCGAAGCATACAAAGTGCCATACTTGTTACATTTATTTATTTTTTAATTCTAATTTAATTATTTACTTCAAAGAATTAAAAAGCTCTATGCACCAAGACTAACTTCGTTCGATAGTTCTACATTGCTGTAACAAATAATTAAGCATAATTTTTTATTTTTAGACGAGGATTTAAATAGACATCGAATGTGTTTCATCATTCTGGTAATTGTGTGTAACTGAGATCTGGGTTCATCGATGATCCCAATTCCAGGCACGATGACTAGTGTAACCTTGATGATTTCAATTTAACCGTAGTACGAGGCTCCGTTTTATGAATACGATAGAATCGTCTAGCATCAGAATTTCTCAATCGTACCGATCGTATCGATTTGGAACAGACGTTTACTCTTCTCCCAATAAATCTTTTAATCGCTAGCACACAATTCTAAAATAGGGCTCCACATCCATGTAAAAAGTACCGGACTGTTAATAGAAGAAAACGAGCAAGATATTTTTACACACTGTTGTGTATTGTAATTAAACTAATAAATCACTGATTTTTTTTATCAAATAAAACAAACAGAATTTTAATCATGCACGTGGTTGTATCAAATTCATGTCGCTAGCATAGGAGATACTTGATACAATTTACAATGGTAAATTTTGTAATAATCCATCGAAACTAAGTGATCGTGAAAATAAGAAATCGTTCACTTCGATTATTTATAGAGAATATCAACGAAAGGGGAATTGCAATCACTAAGCACTGTATCATAATCAATCGAATGATCACTACGGGGTACGAACCGAATACGAGTGTGGGTCAAGGGATCCGCGATGATCTTCGCTTTCCAGGTACTGTTTGCGCACTGTGCCTCTTGCCGGAGAGAGTGAATATAACATCCGACGGTCGATTTTACGTGGTTCACGTTCCACCTTTCATGCACAACTGCAACTCGGGTCCAGCATCGTACTTCCCTAAATACCTTTCTCAATTGATACCGCCACCCCTACTACTGACCGGCTACACGATCAGGTGTGATGCATGTTTCATAAACGTGGAATATTAACCGCGATTACAACTCGAATTAACAATCATGAATAAAAATATCTGTATTAACTAGAATTTTATCTCTTCTAACAACAACTTAAAAATATGCAGCTAACTTTTAGAGTTTGATGGGTATTAATTGCTAAATGATTGTGAGGGTATTCGGTTGTCACATGTGAATAATAAAAATCTCCTGCTTTTTTTCCTTTCAAAACATTTTCTGATGACTCTCTATGCAGGATTTATGTATTTTTTCTAATTCCTTACTAAAATGCATCTTGCGATAGACTTATTCCAGGACTAAAACATAATATTATACTATTATATATATTATTATATACTATTATTATTACTGTTATTATATATTACTATTACTACTTGTACTATTAGTATTATTATATACTATTATAATAATAAGTTAACAATAATATTATACTATTATTATATAAAATATGATATTAAAATATAATATATAAATTAAATAATAGTGCATGCATCTTATAGATAAAATATTGCATGATAGTAATTAAATGATTAGATAATATAAAGTATGGCGATCACTTTTTTTATTACTTATCCGATGAACATACTTTAATGATGCACGTGTATTTTGTCAGATTTTTTGTTATCGTGATCTTTCGTGTTAAAAGTGCAAAGTGCACGACTGATGTAAGAAAATTACTGCAGTGACTCTTATTGATATTTACATTTATGGAATGATGACAGTTTCATTGTTACACCTATCCGTCGATTTAAATGAAGTATATTACGGTGACAGAATCCCGAAAACCCGGGTCTGGTTTCGAAGAAACGTATTCTTGAACGCACTGCGGTAACACGTAATCGAGTTAATTACATCTCGTTTACGGTCGACTGTACCTCGCGTGTGTAATTTGATTTATCGTAATTAAATGCCAGTACGAAATTCAATTAGAATTGTTTCAAAATGCACGTGGACAATACTGAGAATTTAATACTATACACGAGTATTTTAAGCTTCCTGTAACGTTTCTCTATCACTTTGTATCAAACTAATCTATTTTTCATATATCGCCTGCAATTAATTTTTATGGTTGGTGGACGTAGCGTGCGGATAGTACGAATGTAATAGTACGAATGTCGTGTCTGCTTACTATGCGAAGCATACAAAGTGCCATACTTGTTACATTTATTTATTTTTTAATTCTAATTTAATTATTTACTTCAAAGAATTAAAAAGCTCTATGCACCAAGACTAACTTCGTTCGATAGTTCTACATTGCTGTAACAAATAATTAAGCATAATTTTTTATTTTTAGACGAGGATTTAAATAGACATCGAATGTGTTTCATCATTCTGGTAATTGTGTGTAACTGAGATCTGGGTTCATCGATGATCCCAATTCCAGGCACGATGACTAGTGTAACCTTGATGATTTCAATTTAACCGTAGTACGAGGCTCCGTTTTATGAATACGATAGAATCGTCTAGCATCAGAATTTCTCAATCGTACCGATCGTATCGATTTGGAACAGACGTTTACTCTTCTCCCAATAAATCTTTTAATCGCTAGCACACAATTCTAAAATAGGGCTCCACATCCATGTAAAAAGTACCGGACTGTTAATAGAAGAAAACGAGCAAGATATTTTAAACAATCAAACTCACATTTAACACTAGACTTACCAGCTGTTTAAATATGCCTGTTTATATAATTATAAAATATATTTGTTACTCATATATATAAAGTAACAGAGGTCTGTATTTTGTAACCCGTAAGGGATCAATAAAGACAATGATATATAAAGTAACATTAAGTTCATAAAATTGTTAGTAAAAGTCATAACATCATTTCGGAAAGCAAATGTTATATGCAATAGGAATTTTGAATTGAAATCGCACGACCTGCACGACGACGAAATGACTGGTGCATCTAGTGATAAAGCTGTATGTATTTATCTTTTGAATAATTTAAAATTCAAATTAAATTCATATCGCATTTATAGGTATGCAAATTGTAACAGGCTCGTACATGTGATAAAAGCAGTTCGAAACAATAATATCGTAGATTATATAAAAAGACCATAAATATCGTTTAATCAAGTATAAATTACGCTTGTAATTTGTGTATCTATCCTAGTTATTTATAGTAAATTCAGTACCGGTGACGTAACTATTATTCGATACACGGAGTTATTTACTGTTTTATCTATTACGCTGGGACTACCACAAATCTATTTAAAAGACTCATGCACTCCGACTTCTCTGATTTGATAATCGAACGATGGCGATGCCGCGGTGGCGCAAACATCGCGTAATATCCGGCTATAAATAAATAATAGTTTAGACTCCCCGGCGATTAAGCCTGCGTTCTATTTATAATCCAATTTTTAATCCTAAAGCAAACATCGTTGAATTACTTGTCAGGTTGATTACGCTTTAAAAACGAAGTTCAATTCTCATTACTTTTATACCTCGTCATTTTCCAAAACTTTGTCATTTTCCATTATTTATTGTGATACTATTGCGTAAATGTCTTAATTTACATATTCTTAATAAATTGTTTACTGAATTGAGAAATCCGTAAGATTCTGTTGTAAAAATTGTTTACTTCACACAATCTTTTGCTCTGTGTATTCAACTTTACGGATTTATGGCATCATCATCGGATGCTGAATAATATTCGAGAAATGACGATTGAAATTTCGTCGATTACGTCCTGGGTCTGGGTGTGATAACGACGATAGCGACAGAGATGACGACACGTTGTACAGTGATTAGCCAGGCTGTCAAGCTCCAAACGTAATCGTACCGCAGATAGCGTGGTCACTACCTATTAATACATGTAGGAAGATAAATAGATACTTGTAACGTGTCATCACTGAGCAGTTTTCAGCGAATGATACATGTACGTACAAGTGCATGGAACTCGTTGAACATAATTTGTGTACTTAAGCTTCAATTGGAAAAAGAATCGCAGCTTTATCCGACAATTTAATTTTACCTTGCCTGATGTAACGCTGCACATACCGTCGTCGTTTTTGCAGTATCATTCTCCTATCTAGATTTACACAAGTGCGCCGTTCTCATCCCGTCGAAATATGACTAAATATAATAGCCGAGTATCGGAGAGTAAAGAGAGGAACGAGAGAAATTTGAAAAAAACGTACGATAACACGGTTTTCGATACGACGCCGCGAAATAATGAGATTTCTGAGTAAAACCCTTTTCCCTTCTCATATGCACCGAGATATAATACACAGTTAAACATAATTTCACTCGTTTCGTGTACAGTGTAATTTACCTTCGCAGTCTAGTAATTATTAGGTTGACAAGAAAGTAATTTCGGATTTTTGGTATGAAATAAGATTCAACTTTTCATTGTGATTTTTAATCGTTGCGTGTGATACACTCAACTGTTTTGCAATCGCTTGCACAGATATACGACGATCTGATTCAATTATGCCTCTCATTTTATCATCATTAACGTCAGAAGATCGATCAGAATGTTGACCATCTTTAAATGAAAAATCATCAGCATGAAATTTTCTAAACCAATTCTGACACGTGCGTTCTGTTAAGCAATCGCCACTATAAACTTCACGTATCATTTTGCAAGCCTCAGTTGCTTTCTTGCTTTATGAAAATGAAAAAGTAAAATATGTCTAAAATATTCATTTTTGTGCTGCATGTTAAATTGGAAACGTAATCTAAGAATTGCAAATAAAATTACACGGAATTCGTTTCTATAGCGACCTACAAGAGTGAATTAACAACTTACAATTTTTCCAGGTCTAATTTAATTATTTAATTTAATTGAAAGCATTTTCTCATATATTTCGTAAATAATTGATATATTTTCTAAGTGAAACTTTTTCTTTGCGGTCCCTGTCCACCGCACAAAACCAGTTTCACTGTATAATATATCGTATAACGATTGGAAATAAATAATCGGTACACAATATATGAATAAAAATTTTCCGCGTAACCCGAAGCGACTTGTTGAACTAATTGATCCTATTGTTTTAATTTGCACGTTGCGGCCAACAATTTATTGACTTTACGGCGCGCGTCAATAATAGTCCATTAACATTTGCGAATTCCTTCACGAGCATCACGCCTACGAACGCGTTGGTATTAAGCAACGGCAAGTTCTCAAACGATGTTTCACATCTTTTATTAAACTATTCTAGGAAAGAAAGTTATCTATTCCGTCGGTTTTATTAATATTGCTGCGTAAGAACGGTGTCAGGTGACGGAGACCCATTGAAGAATGATTCTCTCACGATCGTAGTAAGTAATCGAATTCCTTGAGAAGACAATTTTTGCTGCTCGTCAATCCCCGCTTCGATTAACGCTGCATAATTACGGCTAATAGATGATCGATTCGTGTATAGAGACGTCGGGGAACAAAGTTTACGACCGTGCGATTTACGATCTACGGACGTGCGATACGAAGATCTTATCGATCCAGTTCAACGGGAAAGTATGCTACGGGAAAGAAGCACGTAATTCAATTACCAAGAAATATTCATCTTTGTGACGTTCGAACAGTGAAAGGTGAAAGGAGGAAGCGAGTTTTTACGTAAAACGTGCGCTTCGATCCGATACTGAAAATGTGACACTTGTTCCGAATATGTGCATGTGCACGAAAATTATTGTTGTTTAAACATCGCCGACGTGAGATCGGATCGATAGATCACATTAGAAGACATTTAGTTCATTCTGGTCTCAGGATGATAATAGACTCTGACACGTACTTTCGCGTGATTACCGAATTAACAGTTTACAAAGTATGTCATCGCGAATTACTAAACCGTATGATAGAAGAAGTACTGTTTTAATTATAGCCTAATATTTAATAGTTATCAACGTCTAACCTTTTATCACTTGCATGGAAACTTTCAAACCATAAACCGATGTTAGATAATAGACAATTTGATGAATCGGTCATCGAACAAATATGTTTACGCGGAGCCTTAGTTCAATTATATCTGACAGAAGATAAAGTACAGGGTTAATCTATGTATATGTATACTACATGTGTTATCTTATGTGCTCGAACTTTTGCCTTGCCCTACGAAGAATTTGAATGAATAAGAATCGTTACACGTGATGATATCTAGAAAGAAACCGGCAAGTTTCTTTCTCCAGGCAACGGAACTGTTTCGTTCAGATGAAAAGAGTCGAGATGATGTTTGATATATAAATTGACAAACGTTTAATCAGGGATTAAGTGACTTATTTATCGATCTAAGAAATGTCACTGAACCTGATAATCGAAGAATTTTATAAACAAACAGAATTGCAACCAACGAACAGAATCACAGTTAATATGAAATAAAATTTACAAACAACAGTGGGGCGATGCACCGATGACTCGTCAGAAAGGCGAGCACATTACTCATGTGTAAGTATAGCCGGAACTTGTGCAAGAAAAATCTCAAAAAAGGGGAGCATTGACGGAAGCTTATCAAGCAGACAGTATCGGGCGTTATACGTAATGTGACTAATCCCACTTGAAGAGAACATTATCAAAAGTACATATATGCTCATGGCGCCAGGTGGAACTGTTGGAAAAGCAAGAATGAACGTGCAAGAACGTGTTCTGATCGCGTGATTCGCCGGGGAACCAATTTGCATCATATATTGGTAAGTAGAAATATTGTAATTAAAATTAATATTTCATATGGAAGAAAGTTAAATTTTTTGGGTTACAACTACGTTCCATCAATGCAGCCATACCAACTGATTTTTTTATAAATGTCTATACAAGTGATCTGCCGATACATCTAATGGTTGATATTAGATTGTCCCGTAAGTTTCTTTCTATAAGTTTTCGAGACGAAATGAATACTGTCCGAAAGAGACTTATGAGATAATCCATTACGTGCATTCGCAATTTCTTTCTCGTTTTACACACGTATGTGATCCAATTGTGTGAAATTAATTAATTTTAATCAATTTTTAAGTTTCTGAAATGGAAATTTCAAAAAACAAAAAATATATTTTCGATATTTGCTCTATTTCACCTTCGGTCGTGGTCAGAAACCTACGGAGGCACCTCGTCACATTTGTGATGAAACGTGAAATAGAGCAGATATCGAAAATCAATTCTTTCTACCCCATGAGACTTCCACTCAAAAAATCTAAAAATTGATTAAAATCAATTAATCTCAAAAAATTGAAACAGATATGCGTGTAAAGCAACAAAAGCAAATGCGAACATATATCCATTTCGTTTCAAAAATAGGGAAGAAACTTATGGGACAACCTAATACAATGAAGTATCATTTACTAATCTGAATAAAATGAATGTTCTATCTATGCTAATGATTGAGTTGGGCAAATCTAACAGTTGGATAAGTGGGTGATTAGGAGCGACTCATAACGGTCGAACCGACTCGCGTTATGCAAGTATATGTACTTTGCTGACGTGATGTCTCGTTGGGAAGCCCACCGGAGATGCCTTAGGGAAGGTTGAAAGCGAGATACCGCGTCGATGGGCCTTTCATTTCTTCTGAACGAGTTCTGCCTTAAACCCGGATATGAAAATCACGATTCATCCTTGCGTCAAGTAAGTCGGACCTGGGATTATTTCGAGTACGCGTTAAAATCTATCGAAGTTCATTTGTTTCTTCTGATCAGAGTGGGAAGAGGAATGAAGTTTAAAGGATGCTGCGCAATGACTCAAATAAAACAAAATATGCAAGAATTTGTGAAAGACGAAAATAGAACGAAAGCGTGGTACGCGTGTCTAAAAATAACACGTCTGATCAATCCTTGACCAGAACATTTGTGGAATATTTGTAAATGTCAATGTATTTTCCGTCCTAACCGAAAGTGAATTTCGCATAATGAATGCAGAAACCGGTTAAATTCTATGCAAACCGGTTTTTGTACTATTCATCTTCGCAATGATTTCTATTTTCAGGCCTGGCATCAACCAAAAATAAAACGAACGGAAAAAAGTTCATTGAACGATTCGCTTAACTTTTTAAGCCATGACTGATCGGCGCAGTAAATAAACAGTGCAACATTCTTAACGTTTATCTAAATTTCTTAGGAGTGCATTTAGCGAAGTTTAAAAGACAATAATCTCACACTGTTTAATCGAAGATCATTATTAACACTTTTCATCCATAGTCATGATTTACCTTTCTCATGAATTGAGCATACGTGGCAGAAGCTGGACCTTTGGGTTTTAGATTGTAATGTGTTTACTAGGTACGTCATCACACGATGCCGTGTACAAAGTTCGAAGTCCCGACTTTTCGAAAAATGTATCGATAAATTCAGTATTCTCACGAAGTATAGGAAAATTTGATACACCCCTTTTCTTAAAACTGTAATTAGTACTATTAATACAAAATATTTAATAAAAAGAGCTAGCAAGGAAGTACCGAATTCTATCCTTTACATCGACACTCGTTGACACTTGAGGTAAATGATCATCGTGCCGAGTAACGATTCTCAATAAAGACACTTTGAGACAAAGCGGGCGTGCGAGGAATTTCAAGTACGTCGAGCCATCGGGAAGGACTTTTATCCGATTTATCGGTACGAGAACTTATTCAAACGTGAACTTCGAGAGGAACTTTTCGTCGAAGGGACCAAGTGAATTTCCACCGTGCCAAGTTAATATCATTCTGCGAATAACGTATGTGTGGGTATGCTGCCGTCCCGCATTCGCACCGATCCACGTGGCGAAATTTATTAGGAGCAAGAGGAACACTTTTTACGTGTAGGTCGCGAGAACTTAACCGATGTATCAAATGTGTTACGGTTATGACAAACGTTATCGCATACGCGTGAATACGATTTCATTATTGTTTTAATCCGTAAGAACAGAACAAGTCCTTTCTTCGGTGATGAATAATTTCTCTATCCGTTCAGTAAATCCGTCGAAGAACGGTTTCAAGAAAGTTGATCGCAACTTTGCAGCTTGCAAATGTTCTATACTGTGATTTTAATCGTCGCTACGCTTTTACCTTCCTTTTAATATTGAACGAACGCTTTTCACGTTGAACAACATTGAAATGATTCTTTCTTTCGGTTCTTCTGGTCTACTGCCCCGGAAAGTTATCTCAGTAACTCCAAGGTGTATTATTCCAAGAATATTGTGAGCGATGTCACACAGAATTAATTCATTCTGAAAGTGATTATGAAAAAAAGACCAAATGTTACTTTGTATTTCGTGAAATCTGAATTGATGGGCGTTCACTTATTAGGCTAGATTTCTAATCGTATTAACACATATCAGAGTACAATTAAGGAGGAAGTACTCGACGGCTTATCGTGTTGCGTAGACAATTACTGTAAACGTTTCAAAAATACTGTACGTGATCAGACGTTAGTAGATATCGGGGAAGAAACGATTTAGATTCGATCATCTCATTGTGTACACGAACGAGCGTGATTCAGATCTGCGTAACAGCAATGACGAATAATTCGATGGATTTTCTCAAACTTTTCTCCCTGACGTCAGATTGCCCGAATTCTTGATTTAGATATCTTCGCCGTATGAACATCCTCTTTATTACCCAATGAAATTACTGTTAGTGAATTACAATTCCAATTCGCTTGTGCATCCTTTAAATTCAATTGAAGAAAAACTTGAGACTTCGAATGGAATACCTACAAAAAAGATTATACTGTTTCTATCGCAATTAGAAAAATTATTACTATTCATCACTGGTTTGTCAGCAACCAAAAACCAGAGTGCAGATATATCTGCTATTATTTAAATGAAATGCCAGACAAGGATCCGAAGTGTATCGTCGAAAACAATACGTTTTTCGTCCAAGAATAGCCTGCCTAAAAAATGTCTCATCCGAACAAGAAGCTGAACAGACGTACATACATTCGGTGTCACGGTCAGCTAATTTCATTACGATAATTTACCAAGTGAGAGTGTGAGGATAAATAAATTCGAGTGAGAGCTAATAAATAAGTAGAGTAAGAAAATGATGGATTCTGGTAATTAAGGTTAGTAAACAGCATGACTGCACTACTAAATCAATAAATCGATCAATCATCGGCAGAGATTTCCACGATTCACAGGAATTATCGTTGCAACGTGCAACGGTAATCGCTCATCATCCGATCCGTTGTCTCTTTAGAGTGACTGATTG
>SHCU01000849.1:17873-35209 GCA_004307685.1 Ceratina australensis | reverse complement strand
GCTCGCTGTTTAAGAGCCGGTTAAAATCTACAATTTTATTCGGTGCGCGCGTCGTAGCTGAAACGGAGCTCCCGGAGAGCATTGACTCAAACTGTTTGCACAAATCCCAGTTTGCGCCGGGGTTACTCTTCAAAGAATATCACATCCGTTTTAATTGTCCGCAGAGGGACCGGAGTTTGTTTCGGCCGCAGCAGTCGTGGGGACCGGCTACGGACAAAAATAGGGATAACGAAACCTCATCCACGGCGTCTCTCAAGATTTCGCAACCGGCCGAGGAGAAATCGCAGGAAGAATGCGTCTAGTCAATTTAACGAGGTTCCCTCTTTTTTATGTGATTCTAGTTATAGCTGTTTGAATACTGATGAATTGTTACAAAAGTGTCTCCTTTAATAATCCCAACTCGCACTTTCTTACGATACTTGTAACTGGAATTGGAGTTCAGAAAAGTTGGTCCAACCTCCTTACGAGTCCGACAACTTCGTTTTATAATTATCAAGTAACTTCTGTTGTGTTATATAAATTGGTTTAATTGCTAAAACGAGAATCATATTCGCGTTTAGCAATTAAAAATTAGTAGAATCACACGTTTCATGTAGTAAAAGGTTGCGGGGGCTAGTCTAAACTTTAATCGAATTTTTCTTTTACATTTTGTTGCTTCGTGCACGGGTACGTGTATACACCGTTTCACAGATTCTAAAACAACACGCCCGAGGAAATACAAGGAGGTCAAGAGGAGAACGCGGCTGTAACGACAACGATTGCGTTCGACAGAACGCAACAATACTGATACATATCTGGTATCACAATTCAATTTTCATTTCTCGAGGCTAGAATTACGAGTAATTTCCATATACAGGCCGGGGTGAAAATTGTAGCGCTACAACGTAAAAAAATAATATGAGACTCTGATATAACGTTTCTTCGTTTGCGAACAAAACAATTATTGAAATATTGGATGCTCTAATTGTTCCACAATCGTACCTCTCGATTTTCATTTACAGAGATGCAAAATGAGTAGTAAAGCATTTAAAACGAAAAAACTTCGAAAAATTTGAAGGAAATAAAATGACAAATTATAGTCTGTTGAGTTTCTAAGTCGCAGAGCACAATTACATGTGGTGTGATATTGTTGTATTCCGTAGAGATAGGAAGTTCATCGTGTTGAACAAGATTCAAATTCGAGACGAAATATTAAGCTGAAGTTATATTGAGCGCGTTACATTAATCTCGATAGCTCGGTACAGAATGTTATTGCATAGAAAATGTCTCTCTCGAGGCTTTTTGGCAAATCTATATATATAACGTTGATTTATAATTGTAGATTTTTAGTTGAATAGGGTTCTCTTTCATGAATAACACATGAATAGTTTCTCTAAAATAACAAAGAATTTTATTACTTTGTACAAAAATGCAATACAATAATTAAAGCTTGAATCTTGAATGTTCCAATGCTATGGCATATGATGATGCTGCCAATGCTGAAGCTTGGAGCATTGAAACATAAACCAATAGATTTCTTACTACTTGTGAATATTGTCCCGTTAGGGAACTCACACATAAGCAGTAGTTGGTTCAGAATAATTGTCCGAAGCTGTACGTCAGTTCTACCGGCGTGACACGAAAAACTCTAGATTAGACATAGTGTTAAGTAGCCTCTAAACAAAATCCCGGTAGCGTCGTAAGCGGTGCCTCCTGAACGTTGGGTGCAACTCGTGCGTTACCGCGTTTAGAATCAGTGACCAGGGTGGCCGGTGGAAAAGTGGCAAATGTCGCGCGCCACCGTCCCGTGTTTCCTCCTAATTAATGCGATGGGATATCTCACGGTACGAGAAATTCCGTGTCCTCGATGCGACGACGTGGCAATATCTCGAATCGCTTGTACCACCGGCCCCCCCGTCTTATGGGGAATGTACGCTGCGCGGTTTGCCGCGGTTAGCTAATGAGAATTTCGCTCGATTTCTGACCTTCCCTGGCCCCATCCAGTCCCGGTCGATTCGGCAACGCGTGCCGACACGCGATCGATTCCCCCGGACCGGGATGGACGTGAGCTTTTGCCAGGAATATGGCCACGTAAAATTGCCTCTCGATCCCTGAATTATCCGTGCTATGCATTTTTATAAGTTTCACGCGCATCTTCGATCGCCAACCTAGGCGGCCGGAAAATAAACGGGAAAAAATGATTCGATGTGTGAGCTCACTTATACCTAAGAAAATGAATATCTAATCACATCGACTAATATGGAATTACTCAGGCTTCAACGTTTTCGACAATATTTCACGAAATTAATCAACAGGCTAATTAATTTCTAATGCGTTCATACGTCGATCAATTACGTTGTACGTAATAATGATGGTTTCGGATACCGAGTTGGTGAGTTCTTTCTTAATTTAATAAATATCAATTTCAGCAGCAGCCGCAAATGAATAACTGTAATTGGCAGGCTGCCGAATAAGCATCAAGCTTCTAAACATATCGTTCATTTGACGTTTCAATTAATATTTAATCGTTATTGTCGCTCATCGGGCAGTTGTTGCGGTCTCAACCGTCGTAAGTCAAATACCGACAAACGAATCTCGTTTAGGTTTTTAATTAAGGGATGTCACGGCGAACCTCAAAGAGGAGTTCGTTAATCGTCGAGTTCGCGCGTACTGTTCGGCGACTTGAAATTTTATACCTGCGCTATCGATCGGAATTTGTTGTTTTCTCTCTTCGGCCGAGGCGAATTCGAAGAGAGCTCAATTATTTTGATTGCGCGTTATAAGAGTAAAGATTGCCGTGTTTGTTCAGCTATTCGGTTGCGATGCGCGTACCGCGAAATTAGATCGAAAATGTTGGGGGGGTGAAAAGTAAATTGAATATTCGACGCGATTGGAATTCGAATGATAAAACTGAAGCTTAGACGATAATCGGAATTCAAACATTTCTCGGAAAATGTCAACATTTCAATTGGGAAACTAATTAAGCCGCTGCGTCGATCAGGCAACGTTGAAATATCGTCCATATTACTAATTTTCCGAAAAGTCAGGATACAATTCGATGATCAACCCGGTGCATCCCAGTCCCATGCATGAACCATTTTACGCTTCAATCACGTTTCACAGAATTCGAAAATAGAATTTTTGAATGCTGGCTTTTGTGGCCAGGAATATGTAAAAATATAATCTGCACAATACATACGTTCAAGAGGAAATGATTAAGCACTCTATTTCGGAACTGTGAAAAAACTGTAATTAGAGATTCCCCTGTATCTCTTCATTTCTATACGATCCTCGAATCGATTGTTAGTCGAGAGTGCTTGGGAACCTGCCACAGAAATCAAATTCTGGCACCGAGTCGAAATTCCACTTCCGATTTATTTTTCCAGCGCTCGGCCTGTCGAACGGTGAAATCGTTGTTTTGATTGAACATGCTTTACGAATCAGACTTCCGGTGACATTTCATTGCCGTCGCTAATTAATTTCGTTTTTTTATCCTACGGTTATCTACGCGCTGATAACCTTTTTATACGATAATCGCGATAACGCGGTTTGTAAGTGGAAGCGAAGACTGTTCGCCCCTCCGTCACTCGTCCCCTTTGTGAGCGGGGAACGATGTTCAAGTAAACTCCTCCTTTGCGTATTTATATCGCGTCTCCGAGAAACCGGGCCAAAGTAAGTTTACGTCCCGCGATGAAAGATATCGCGGCGATAAAAACTCGTGATGTATGTATAGAGATATTCCGAGATAAAAAACGAAGAAACCCGGGGAAATCTGTGCCGGGAGACAAACGGCAGTGAAAAGTTGACGGTCAGCTCGTACACGCGGCGAAGATAAATGGCACGGAGACAGGGGGTAAAAAAATAATTAGAAAACGATTCATTTATTCGGGGGTATTTCACCATCGGGTCAGCACTCGCAATTAGTCTTTAATTCTCGTTAGTTTTCCCCGTGCACTCGTCCGTTCGTTCGGCTCGCTCGCTCTTTTGGCACCGCCGCGGCGTGGACGGTAGTCGCGGTTCGCCGTTAATTGAACCCCGGATCTACTCGCGCACCGACGAAGGAAAACCGCCGACAGAGAATTACTCCGTCAGAATCGAACCGTGATTTTCGTATCTCCCCTACCGCCTGTCGCTACTCCCGTCGCAGGAATCGGTTTCGCCATACGTCGCGTTCGGAAATTCGGTTGGCAAGTTTCGACCGGAGAACTTGTGATGGACGTGCCGCGTCCCTCTCGGAAATTGTTGCGATATCTCTGCCCCGATGTCGTTCGATTTAGGAAATGATCTCGAAATTACTTCGCAGTTTGTTTTCGTCGTCAAAATTACATCAGAAGTCAGCAGCATTAATGCCAGGTCGAGCATTGAAAAAATGAGGGATAGATTTATTATTACTTTTGAATATTGTCCCAATAGGGGACTCACGCATAAGCGGTAGTGGGTCTGGAATAATTGCCCGAAGCTGTACACATCCAAATGCGAATGGCATAAGCCAAGTCGGATTACAAACGGACGATACTTGCCATCCGGCATTTTCGCGGGATTATACAAATTTTGAATGACTCAAGATTCATGTGATTGCGGCCGTCGAGTTCGTTCACGGTTAGCTGCCGGTTCCCGTTGAGTCTCGCGTGCCGTTTCCCAAATCCTTCAATTACTTTGCGGCTCTATCTCCTAAAAGCTCTTAAAACCTGATGCTATTCCAAAGTCGTCGCAGCTTTTGGTAATCCGCAAGTGTAAAACCCGCCACGTATTATTATTACTCTATTAACCAGGCCGGTGGCATCAAATTCATTAACCGCAGTTGCCAGGCTGCTAACGTTCGCCTTTCATGGCCCCGTGGCGTATACACGGGGCATGCAAAACATTCATGCTTTGTAAAAGGCTTTTTCCTAACATTTGACCTCCTCGGCGTTTTTTGCCACGGGAAAAAGGATACAGTCTTTATATTTATGTGCAACACAGGCTGGAGTTATCGTGTTGGACATTTTTTCGTGCAGCCGCTGGATAAAAGATAAAAATATCTTTACTCTCGCGAAACGTTATATGCATCGCGTACAACCCCATACGTATTTATTATACACGGGTTCTCTTAACCAGTTAACTGCGTTCGACGTGTACACACGTCAGTCTAAATCCCTTTCGATTAATATTGACAATCTGTTTAAATATAAAGATTAAATGTAAAACAATTTAATCTGATTAAATATAAAACAATTGATTTTATTATAACATCGCTCACGCGAATTCTGTAGCTGTTAGAGTTTATTGAATTAATTTATAGCATTGAAAGTATTCGATTTTTTATATATTTAAATCAGTAGAAAATAAGATTTCTAATATTAAATTCCGCAGTCCAAGGGTTAAGCGAGGCTTACAGCGATGGAAACAAATATTTTTTTGTTTCAAAAAATATGTCGCGAAAGGGCCGTTTCTTTATTCCGCATGAATATATATTATTTGTTTAAAGGAGCGGGCGATTCCAGCGGGACAGTATTCGGAAAATTCTAGACATTACGCGGACGAAAGTTCGGGTAAATTTCTACGGTTATGGCGCGGTTCACGGGAAAGTTGAAAACCTCAGACCGGTTTTATATTGCGAACACGTTTCAAAAGCGAGATAATAAAAATCAGTGACTAGAAAAGTGCCCGCGTCGGTGTGAGTAACACCGCGGGCGCCTCGACGTATGTACAGGCAAAGATTTTTGCGCGGGCCAGCGCGGGAGCTAAAAGTGGAATTGTCTCGAATGCTAACGGGGGCAAATTCAGTAACCGGGAACGAGTTCCTGCTTCTTCCCATCGCGTGTCCTATTAATAATTCATAAGGTAATTCCGTTGGAAATATGTATGTTGACATTTGTAATAATGACAACAATAGCAGTCCATTAGACCGGCGTGCATAGCGATGTAAATTCAGTTTATACAACTAAGGCCGCCCACATTTATGAATATTAATTGACGATTGTTGGAATAATAATTACTTATTACCGCGAGTAATTAAAGGGTGATATGGTGCTTCAAATGATTTTATTATTAGGAACAAACGAGCGACGGCCCGTTTCGCCGGTATAATGGGCACCGTTACCGTAGCTGCTTCGAATCACGTGAACGAAACATCGTCCACTGAAATTATCCCCGTTCCCAGGAAACGATGCGTCAAACGAAATCAAAGAACTGATATTTCGCCCGATATCTTATAGCTAGCAATCGACCCGTTAAATTGCTCGGATCAAACGGTTTAAGCTTTTCGATTCAGCTCGAGCGGCGTTAAACGTTCCGGACTCTAAACCCCGGGGACGAGTCACGACAAAGGGCCGGGCGAAAACAGTTACATCCTTTGATCCGCGACATTTGAACCGCGGGACAAAATCTACCATTCCGCGAGTCATTTTCGGTCCCAGGGCTAATTGTAACTTACTCGTCGCTGCGCCAGCCCACTTTTCCATTAACCGGCCGGGCCGCGGCAATTAACCAGAATTTCTATGAGATTCCATGCGGCCGCCTCAAAGGACTTCTCGAAATTTATTGTTTCGATTTATTATGCAGTCTGCACACTCGTTACCGTGCCGTTTACCCCCGCCGGCCGCCCGTCCCACCCGTTATCCTTTTCTCTTTTTCACCGTGTGTACACGCCGGCCCTAAACCATTTCTTCCAGTCCCTCCCAGCGGTAACAAGCTTACCGTGGGCTCTCTCGGTCGCGAACGCGCGCATAATGGAGGATTTAAATTACCAGGTAAGGTGGGGCGAATTTGAATTCGGATCTATTTTATAATCCGGGCTATTAAAGTTGTCGCGAAATTTGCATTTCCTCTGGCCTAGCGCGCCGGGAATTTTTCCTCGCAATAGGACCGTGCCGGCGTGACGGTGCCGACGAATGAAATTCATGAAACCCAGCTGCATTCCGCGTACACGTGTGCCCCGCCGACTGTTTACGTTGTACTTATTGTCCAGCCCGGATGCGCACTTTGTTTCTAATGACCCGCGCGCACTTTTATTTCACGATCCTTGACCGAATGTACAATCCCTGTTCCTCGCTCGGTACCGTGGCCGTGGAAAATGATAATTTAACCCTTTGAGCGCTATGAACCCATGTATAGATTCTCGCACGACCATTCGATTTTGGCTGTGAACCTGTGAGGAATTTCGGAAAATTCCATGAGTAGGGAGAGAGACAGCCGAGTCTCTCGAGTATGCCCCTTGCAGAGAAAGATAAGCTAAACAAGGAGCCATAAAAAAGGTTCTGCAAGCATCGCTGGCGAGAGGGGGTCCTAGGACTGAGTGTGACCTACGGGTCACTCTGTGCTGAGATTGTTTGCTCGAAGGTCGTGTTTCGACTTGCAGGAATAAACGAGTATTACAGAGGATATCGTATAGTCTTTCTTACGTCCACACGGTCGTATTGATTCCCAACCAGTACGCGATAATTGCTATCGTTTACGTGTAGATTCGGTAAATAAACGGTTACGTGATATTTTTATCCAATCTTCTTACAAACCCATATATGCGTTGTTACATACTATTGTTACTCACGCTCCTCGGTCCTTTCCTTTGCGCCCGAGGTTCACCCCTATCTAACTGGTGCAGCTTCTCGATCGACGCGAACCTGCCAGGTCGTCGATTATTATTGAGTCATCGGCATTACGGTTGACGCGAGTTAAAATCATACGCATGACGTTTAAACAACGGGGTCGATTTACACGGGAATTATATAAGCCCGGGCGTCTTCTTTGTTCCCCGGGGGCCGATTTAATCAAGTCTAGTAGAAAACAGGATTGTCCCAGACCATTGTCTCGCTGCAATTAATCGATGAACACGGGAAATTTAATTAAACGCAAACACTCCGGGCTTCCGGGAAAGCTTGCGAGGCTGGAAAAAATTGATGTTCCCCGGCCAATGGATTTCGATCGCCGATGGTCTTTTAATTGATTGGATATTCGGGCCTTTTTACTCGATTTTTGTCCTAGGAATATTTCGCTCGCTTGTCGCTATTAAGAAATTCTTATTACTGACCGTCCGAGCCGATCGTCCCGATTCCTGAATAAATACATTGAACGCGGGAACGCGCTATGTCCGATCGTACGGTTCCTGCGGCGGCGGGAAAAAAATACGGATTTATCGGCGGAAATATTGGAGAGGAAAACAAAATATTATCACGAAATTTCACGCGGCGTATCGGCGAAGCGTAAGCTTGACACTTTGAAAGGAGTCGCGTTTAAAGATCGATCGGTTCGTTGAACTGAAACGTTTTAAATTAGCGGCGCGACTCGGAGCACGCTGTGATTTTACGATTTGTCGCGAACCCCTTTTTTCCTCGCACGCCCATTCATTAACGGGCGAAACGCTCGAAATCGAGTGCGAGATAAATAAATTTTTCGGCGGCCAAACGCTTCAAACGTTTCCTCGCTATTTTTTACTCCGGCTACATCGCGTCACCTCTTTGCTTCTTTTTGAAATTTTTTATATTTCCTGAACGAAGAGAGGGAGGGAGAGAGAGAGAGAGAGAGGGTTGGACGTTGCGCTTCAACGTTTGACGCGATTAAAACGAGTTGTCCGCAGGGAAATTAAGTGCTTGGGTCGCTGAGAAGATTTCCTTGGAAAAAAAAACAACAAACTTCGTTCCTTTCTTCCAGACTCGAATACACTCGGACTTGACGTAACGTTCATATGCCCGACTGATTTATTAAATTAGAAATTCGTATCACTTAAAGTTGCTCGAAAGTAATTAGTAAATCCTAGCCGGAATGGTTCAAAAATAATTTCACACCACTCGAATGTACGTTTTAATTAATGACACTTGACGAGCTGTGAACGCGATGATTTTTCTATCGTCACTCTCGTTTATAAAAGCTTGATGAAATTACACGAAGTTTCATTAAATTCGAGTGCGGATGAAAACGTAAGTGGCAGTGGGAAAAAATTGCACGCATCAGCTTGCGATCACAATTAATCCCGCGACAGTTTTAAGCAGTAAACGCATTTCCTTAAGAGCTAATGATAAGAGGCAACAACGCGAAATTAACGGAACTTTCCAACTCTCGTGACACACAACCGGCCATCCTTTTTCTCCCCCCGGGGTTGATTTATTAGAATTTACCGTTGTTCGCAGGAAATTTTTTCTACCTCCCTTCGCTCGTGAAATAATATCTCTCTCACCCGGAACTGGAGCAACAATAATTCTTAGAACTTTTCAACGGACAAGAGTGGGGCTTATCAATGATAACAGGTGTTTGTTCGCCGCAGCAACCAAGTATTTGTATCAATTAACGATGGATCGACGCGCGTTCACGAACTTCGAGGGGATCCCAAGGAATATCTGGATTAACGTATCAAATTCAGTCCCGCGCGTAAATAAATCACTCGAGCTAATGTCGCTATTAGAGTACACTTATGAACATTAGGGATCATCTCAAAGTACGGGAAACTTCTCTCTGTTCGCGAGTCGAGGAGAGATTCTCCTAAGGCTTCTCCGTCTAAAACCGGCTGCCGGAGGTCTTGATTGAAACATCTTCAAAACTAACCTGGTTGAAGGAAGGAAACTAAAGCCGGATGCCAAAATGAGAGGTGAATTACGCAATGAAGGATGGATGGAAGGCGAGACCTCTGAGAAATTGTTTCAAAATTCATCACCGCGTGCCAGCGACGAGAATAATGCGATATCTATTCGACACGTACTCAACTGCCGCGTGCCACGGTGTCTAATTGCCGCCCTGTTTCCATTTACCGCTCGACGACTTTTTTAATCGACGAACGTATAATTTGAAACCGTAGTTTCTTTTTGGAAGTTGGGGTGCAGAATACGGTACCCTGATATAAGGGCGATCCGGTAAAGGAATATTGTAAAAGGTTGCTCTAATATATCAAAATTACTGTTTATTGAATAGCGAGACTGATTCCAATAGGTACAAGTTCCCGTTACGCTTCTCTTGACCAAATGCGTCAAGTACAGTACGCGGAACGACGTCTTCGCAAGCGTGCAATTCTTAGTTGAACACCAAGAAATTTTACACATAAATATATCATATTGATAATTCTTACATTTGAATGTAATAGCATTCAAATGTAAGAAATATAGTGTTGCCATTACATACACTAAGTGTTACCATTAGTATTTTATTTTGATATCAGATTAAGTAATAGTCACAATTTTAAACATGTGACGCATCGATTTTCGTTTTATTCTTATTGAAGAATTTATGAAGGGTCATTTTGACCATGGTAGGTTTAGTGTTAATTCAGATCGGTATTAGCGAGAGTAGCTCGAATCAATGCGTCATGGGTATCGGTGATGTCCACTTACGTAACCGTTCTCAACGTACAGGCCGACCGGCAACTCACATGTACTTCCACGCCGAATCTCATTCAATCACTCACTACTCGTTAAATTGTGCGATTTTGTCAGTCATCAAATGCGTTGCTGAGGTAGTACGATTCACCAAATGTAATCTTATTCAGATGTTTCTATATGTATATTATAGTTACGATTTGAAACATTTTCATTGGAATCGTGCAAACCGAGTCGAAAATAACTCACGATGAAAATGGGAAACGTTACCATTTCTTGATAACCATTAGAATCTACGAGACATGGCCGCTCCCAATCGATCTTCGTCCAATTCATTTTTCTCGTGGAACTCCGTTCAAACACTCCCGACGAACACCCCGGGCGACCTTACTCAATTCCGTCGCAAATCCTTTTCAAAATTGCTACCTCTCGCTTCTTTGCATATTATATTTCCGGAAGCTGCGGTTATTAACTCTACCTCGCGACTCCTTATCCGTTTCGAATTTTACACGCGCTCTCGTCATCAGGTCACGTGAATGGTCAAGGGAATCATAATTCGGGATATCGTATTGCGCTGAGCCGCGAGCCTCGATCCTCTCGAAGCTCCGGTGTAACGTGAAATTCGTAGCAGACGGACAAACGGGCGAAGAGGAGCTTAGGGAAGGAAAGGGTTTGAAAATTCCGTCTCCGCTATTTTCTTTGAACACAGCCGGGGCAATATGTAAGGCTGCTGGATGTTTTCTGAGGAAATAATACCGGCATCGAATATTTTTAAGAAGAGAAAATATCTCTCACTGATAAAGACGGGGGCATCGATGGAAAACATTGATCGACGTATGTATTAATGCTTGATAACACGTACCCGCGTTACTTACTACTCCGTTGCACCGACGCGCGGGTTTACGAGCGAGCCGTCATCATCGACCCCGATAAACGGTTGTATAAACAGCCCTGAGCAGTAACGAAAATCGCGGCTCTTACGGTACGCAGATGCGAGATGAACGGATATAGCGGCTCGCATAAACCGGCGAACGATCGGGCCGGTGAATTTTCTGGCTGCTGAACTGATTCTTTCGCGTTCGCTTTCCTCCAATTTTATTCATTATTTTCCGATACGCCCTGCTTTCGACGAGAAAATCGTCGAACGGTAGGGAGTAAAAAAAACCGGGCTTCGAGCAGAGAGAATATAGATATCGTGATCGAGTTTAAACGGAAAATCGCGGCCGGATCGACAGCAGTCGGTATCGATAGATTCGAGCGCGACCGGCTGCCATTACAAGTGACGTTGCGGTGACCACAATCGAATAAACCACGATGGTACTTTCGCGCACGATGGAATGCCTTAAATACCGTCGGCATTAACCGTTTGAGTCCCGGAGGTTTTTTTTAACACTAAACCTACCACTTTCGGTCAAAATGACCCTAGATTAATTCTTGTATGAGGGAGAAAAGTAAAAGAAGACTGGTTTTGTCATATTGTTAAAACTGCAACTCTGATTTAAGCTGATACCAAGCTAAAATTCTAAATCTGACATTAAAAAGCATTCCAATGTGAAAAATGTTAATGTAGTATATTAATATGCAAAATCTGTCGGTAGTTTTAGTGTTAAAACACTATTGAATTAAACCTAAAAAGCGCTATAGCGCATCAAAGATTCTCCGGATTTTCTTTTTGCATATTCTATTATTTATGTATTATCATTACTATATTATTATTATATATTTCCTATTATTATACTATATTATTATTATTATATTATTGTTACCATCGTGATTGAATAGTTAGTACTGTTAGTAGTTGAATGGTTAATAGTGAGTTATGCATGATGCTCAGGCGTCGAAATTATAAATGCATGCACAGTTAATCTATGCGAGAGGACTTATATGATATGTAATTCATCAAAATCTAACCTTTATTCTCAAATGGGTGATTTTAATAAAACATAAACAGCGCGACAGCGCTGCTTGGGACTCAAACGGTTGAATCGAATATTTTGCCCGTGGCAAATTCGATTATTTAACGGGGAAAGTCGACGTGTGCACGCGGATCGTTAATCGTGGCTCGGGAGGAAACGATACGCCGCGCGGAGTCGTACCAGTTGGAAGCGAGCGGAAGTCGGGAAATGTCGTCCAAGTTCCCGTGCAGTTCGCACGGATGTGGGCGGGAAGGTGTGTCCGGAGCGGTACCCTGACCGCGCCGCGATTCCCGTATCAGCGATAATATCTCTTGGTCGATTCCGAGCGGGCACGGGCCTCGCGGTCGTAGCCACGCGTCGCGCTGCAACCGACACGCACTAATTATGCAAATGAGTTTAGGACCAGCCGCGGGCCTGTGTTAACGAGCGACGTGCATTCGAGTTCCAACCGGAGGAACACCGCGACGCTGTTCGTCCGGAATCAATTTTTATTTTTTTTTCATCTTTTTCGCGCGTCGCACATACGAAGCGGAAGGCTGAATCTCATTCATGGTGATTTAGAAAAGAATTATTATGGCACATTGTAATTTAACACTAGAAAGACTGAAACTTAGTATGTGTTGAACACTGTCGTGAAATTCTTACCTAGAATTCCCACGTAGAATTATCATCCCTGACGACTTTCTATGTCCCCTAAATTCTGGAAACCACAAAACATAATGAGGTCTCGGACCCTTGCAATCTCCTGGACTTTCTCAGTCCCAAAAATCTCTGGCCTACCTTATCGATCTCTGATCCCATTGTGAGAGAATAATTAAGGTGTAAAGAAATTGATTTAAAATTAATTTTTAATATTTTCTTATATTATTTACAGTTATTAAACAGATTATTAATAAATATTAACAATAACAAAAATTTCTAAGGAATTGTATCATTATACATAATTATACAATTACATTATACAATACAATATAATTATACAATATTATATATAACATAATTCTTTTTTTAATTGAAACTGAAAAGCAGTCAAAATGACTTCCTTGGGCAATCTAGCGTTAAGTTACAACGAATAAATCTCAACTCATATATCCTCCATAATTTGACATATTATAGCTGCATAAAGATCTCCTGACTAGTTAGTATCACCATATCCGCAATGAATGCGGTACTAAAATTGACTTTATTGCATCGTATTTACTAGTCTCTTTTAATTCCGTGCACACCGCCTATTTAATAATAATTGATAGCCGGGCGAAACCAATTGTAGATTATAGACGCGAGCCAAAAATCGCGTGCAAAATTTATTTCGTTTCACGGCGAATAACGTTACTCGTCATTAATTAAATTTTGTTTACCTCGGTCTTCAGTTTATCACGGCTGATTTAGTCTCGCGGGTAACTAAAAATAAATTGCTGCTTATTTAAATGGTAATTTCGGTAACTCACAATCGAGCTTTTCGACGCGTCTACGGGGTAACGTTTTTTCGTTCGTATCAACTTTTCATTACTAGTTTTAATATATTAGCGGGCGGATTTAAAAGCGGCGAATAAAACCGGAGGTTGGAAGGAGGAACGTGCATCGAACTCGTTCTTGTTTTAAAATTGGTGATCGTAGGTTTTAATCAGAAAGTTTTCTCGCCGCGAAGCCATAATAGCCCCTTCGCCGCTTCATAAATACTGCATCAAGTTTGCAGACTGAAACTAGATTTTACGTGCCACTTTTTCTAATATCACGTGTTCTATTCCGATCTCGCGCGATTCAATCATTTAAACGACGGTTCGGTCATCGAGGATAGAAAGTTATCGGTTCGCGGCGCAGATAAGAAGCTCCAGCCTCGAAAATTTATCATCTCGTTTAACTTGTTGATCGTTTCCCCATATTTACGGAACGCTAATTGTTTAAACGATCAATATTGGTTGGCGAAATCTACCGTTTCGCAAATTGATCGAACGCGGCGTATTTTCACGAGCACAGATTTGTCGAAACATTATACCTACCGTTTGTTTCTTCTATTTCCTGTCAGGCCTTGTAATTTTCGCCGTTCCGGTTCCATTATTAAGCGGGCCCGGGTTTAATAAATTTCTCGTTACCTCATAAATTAACGTTCTACACACGTATCCCACTTTCGACACGAGCGCGCGCGCACACACGCGCCACTTAATGCTTCAACACGAGGCCGGGAGGGAGTAATGAACGCTATTAATCCAGGCGTTGTTTTAAAGCCTGATATTTTCATAAGGAGGCGTAAATGCGTTCATAATGTCAGCTTTATACATAATTTAGCTTTCATCGAGGCAACGATGATCCAGGCTCAAACGCGCGCCCACGCACCGATTCTTTCACGCCGTACGTATTAAGCTGTATTAATCATCCATTTCAATTTCACATGTCAAACACATTGTAGCATATTAACGAAGCCTTATCTCGATCCCGTGATTCGTGCATAAAATATTTCGTGATTAAATTTATGGCCGAGATTAATTTCGCTAATGGCCAAATATGTGAATATGTTAAAAGAACTTTTCAGAAGGATTTAACGCGTTACATGCGAGTGTCGATTGTGTCGTTCGTTTTTCACGTGTCGTCCGATATGATCGTAAAAGTAAATCCTTTTCGCGAAATTGTATGTAAGAAAACACACGTGAATGCACGAGGTCGAATTGTATAACGCGTTTAATCAACGATCGCATGTCAAAGGGTAAAGGACGTAGATGGGAATGAAAAACCGCGAGATAGACGGATGTTTGAAACATTTTTCATACTCTTTTTGAAGCTCTGTAAGTCGGTCCAGCTCTGAGCCCATCAAGGGTATCGAGTTTCCATTAACCAGTCAATCGCGGCGGGGAAGCGAGAAAGAGAGAACCTGTGTAAAGTTATTATGCACAATCGAGACGGAATAAAACCCATCAATACGTGAAATTCAACAGAGGCTCCGCGGGAAAGATCGCAAAGGCGTTGATTGCGTCTATTCAGGCGGAAACGATCGACGTATTTTTCCACCTTTTCAATCTGAAAATCGCCAATCCGCAGAGAGAGAGAGAGCAGAGTTTACGTACCGCCGGGGAGGAATCGTGACGGACTGCTACCGCTCGCCTAATTCCTGGCCCGTCAGGCCGGTCAACGTGCCAGTAGTAAAAGCCGTCTGCGGGCCAGACGTTCACCGCCCGACCGTTTTTCACTCTTTCATTTTCGTCGAAACCTACCGTATACGCTTGATCTTTGGTCTCATATTTACATAGGATGCCAGGGCCGATTCCGATCTAGAATTTTCGACCGAGCTGGCCGTAAGGCACAGAGATGCCAGATCGAGGACGGAACCGATCAAAGATCAGACCTCCCACGAGCTGCGAACCGTTAAATGAAAACAATTTGAACCGTACAATTGTCGGCGTTACAGCGAAGGGTTACAGTCCATCGAACGGCGGAGGGGTAGGAAAACAGAAAGGAACCGAGTGAGACAATGAAAGTGGTAGAGGAGGGCCAACACCGAAGCGAAGGGGCGAGAGAGAGAGAGAATGAGATAGACAAGCCGCAGGATAGAATATAAATGCCGCGCACGGCGGTCGCGCAAATCTATTCGCCGGATCCGGCGGCATTGTCAGAATCCAGCACCTATAGTCATTCCCGCTGTATGAGTTTCGGTTAAATGAGAATCTTTTATACATTCCGTGTACCGCGTTTCCGTTACCCTTTTTTTTCCCCATATTTTAATTAATGGTAGCTTCCCGCGCGAATGCAACGCGCGAGAAATGAAATCACAACGACCGACCCACTCGTCGTCGTCTCGCCCTCCGCCGGCCGCGCGCGTCTTTGTGCCACCCCTGGGAAGTGAACGTGTAGAGCCGAGAGCGAACGTACCCACACGCTTGGATCGCGTTGAATGCGAACGGCCTCGCCTCTCGTTCCACGACCTTCGGTCTATTCTCGCCGTCCCCGCACGTACCGAAACCATCCGTTCCCTTTCATCCCCCTCGGGTTTTTGTCCCTTTTTGTCTCCGCGACAACGTTTCCCCCTTTCGTCGGTAGCAGCTCCTTCTTGAAATAACGCGATCTTTCGTTTCCCGCTTTCACGGCCCGCCCCGACGCCGGGGTATCGGTTACGCTTTAACGCGAGCGGATTCCGCGTTTCACAGCGACAACATCAAACACCCACTTTCAACCGATGCCACGGCGCGCCTCCTTTCATTCCGGCGCCAGCTCTCGTTACTTCTCGCAACTTTCGCCGCGTTAAAACGCCCGCGCGATGTCCAATATTTCAACGACGATAAATCACAAAAGCGGCGCGTTACGGGTTGGAGGTGGTGACGCGCGACGAGCGTTGATCCCTCTACCCTCCAGCCGGGAAGCGTCGCGACGTTGCAACACGCGCGCCCGGGATTCTTCGTGACAGCACGCGTTACCCCTCGCGGCACCGCGGGACTGAACTTTCCACGCTTACTGCGCGCTTTCCTCGGTACGTCGCCGGCGCGACGCTCTGACATCCTTCCGTTTAGTTAACCAGCTAATTATCAACTCGCGCCGAGTCATCAGGAACGTCTCGTTCTCGTATCGCGGTGACTGCGCGACGATCGCAGACGCGGAGGATTTCCGACTGGGAACACAATTCCATCCGGCGATATGATATATAATTCCACTGGCCCTTTACGGGGACAAACTTTCACGCTGACAGCATAAGTAATTTAAATCAATCAGAAATACATACAGGTCCACGCAACATGCACACGTATAATAACTTCGAAATTATGGGTTGCAGAAAAAAGTTTGGTACACAGAAGTTGCATGGTTTGAAGGGGTGCGTTATGTAGTATATGTAGCTTTTTTACAGGTGGTGGCGTGTCGGAGATTTGAAGGTCGATTTCGTTTTTTCAAATGGAATGCTATGGTTTTTGGACGAAAAGGATGGAAGAATGTGAAATTCTGAGTAAAAATGTATTGACCTTCTGTAGTTCTGAACCTAATAATTAACGAGTTATTGCACTTTATTTCCTGAACATTTTCCTCGCGTGATTTCAAGTTACAAATTCAACCGTATCATAGATTACAACTTAAGCTTAATTAAAGCTAAAATGTTTATCCGTATCTTATGTTCACGTTTACTATTAATAGATTTAACCCTGTAGAGGCCGAATTTTTGTTTTAACACGTTGAATGCCATGGG
>SHCU01000848.1:13026-28407 GCA_004307685.1 Ceratina australensis | reverse complement strand
CAGGCCACGTTGCAAAATGCCGAGATCTCAGGCGAGTTGATACGTGCCAATTCGGAGACTCCGCCGCTTTTTGACAGAGGCCCGACCGTGTCTACGCGCCAGAGTATCAGCTCGCTGCAGAATCCGGTAGGTGAGATATCTTTCCGTACGGTTTTGTTGCAATCCAATTTGTTATCTAGATTTTCGGTCGAATCGCTGGTCTGACACTGAGATCCGGACTCGGGCAAATTATGATGCGAAGTTGTCACCAGTAAAGGTAACACCGGATGACAAGTGATATCGTTCACTCGGAAACGGTGGCCCGAAGCTCTCGACGCGTGTCCGATACTTAATACTTGTGTAAATTTCGTTTTATCGGCGAACGTTAATTGCCATAAGTTCAGAGTTCCGTTCGAATGTTTCGACACCATCGAGACGATCGGGCTCGGATGGGCTAATAAATCGTTCACAGCTTCTTGATTCGTTTTCCCAGTATCCAAATGGCCGTCCCTGTCTTTCGCAGCATTCTGATTAGGATCGGAAGAATTTTCAATGGTTTTCAACAGTTCCTGGCCTGTGCGAGATGTCAACGTCGACTGCTCTTCGTCTTGTTCTATTAGGCTTGGTAAGGGGGTAGCAACGTCAGTAGCTGTAACAAAATATCAAGTACAAAGTGTCAACTTAAAAATCCTCGGTCTATTTAAGTATTTAGTTACCGTCGTTTGAAGTCTTCGTAGAGGATTTCGCCACTTCTCGTATATTTAACAAGGGTCCGCCGGTGTTGTGTGAATACATCGACACGTTGTGACTCATCGTGGAGGCGTCGCCGAGGGGGAATGCATTCGGAATTCTAGTAGAAAAAGATATTTGTGCTTGCCGAAACGAGCCTGGATGATACTCGTCCAGCCATTCAATATGCCAAATTAAAAAGCTTCCGTCTATCGGATGAATCGAGAACAGCAAGTCCGGATTGTGATGCCAATCGCGCAGCAACGTCTCTATCTTCGTATCCAGCGAATCCGGGGCATGGTTCATCGAAGGCGTTACGTCCGTCGCGATAGAATTAATAGACGTGGTATTACTGCGAAAATAAGGATAAAATAAATCTTAGACTCTATTTCGGAGTCGAGAAATATAATTAAAAGTGTACCTAAGACTTTGATGAGAATGTGCGCTATGTGGTAAACTATGATGCGATGAAACTGTGTGAGCTGTATGGTGTTCGTCGCTACTGTGTTCTTCTTGGCTCATGGATCGAATAGTGCCTCCTGTTTTTTGTACGCCTTGTAATCTTACCCCTTTTTCTATAACGCAGTCAACTGTATTAAAATCAAATCGATTAACGAGAAACAAATGATCGATCAATCATCAAAATCTTACTCGATAAACCTTCTTCTTCGGAATCATGCTCGGCATGTTCTACGTCCTGCTGATGCAATCCTTCCTCCTTCTCTACTACTTTACGAGTTAGTTCTTGTAAAATACTTTCGGCTTGCATCGTGAAATGCATCTCTTTATTGTTCAACCAATGGAGAATGAAGTTCGGCTCCCTTTCAGGGTCTCCTGTGATTAAGCTCGGCACCAGCGGTATATCTGTTGTAAATCAATTTCGACCTGACGAATCTGATACGAGTTACAACGTACAATACGAAACCTCACCAGTTTCCGCGTTGATACTGGCTGCCAGGTGAAAATGCATTCCTGGATAGTGGCCCGTCCCTTGATAACTGTTATGAAAATCGTGAACGGAATACGTCGAGGGTAAAGTCGGTAAAGTCGTCGCCGTGGTGTGGCCGGCTTGATGCTGCTGCTTCGCGTGTCGACGAATATGAAAGCAGGTTCTGCAAAAGGCATATATCCTATAATGTGAATAAAATATAAACACACTTAACAAGAATCGCAATATGTCGCTCACTTCATGTGCTTGAGGCGTTGCATGAAACGATGTTTATGCATGTTGTGATGCCGATGCTTCCCATGGTGGTCGTGTTTATCGGAGCCTTCGAACTGGCTCATGTTAGCCAGGCCCTCGACCTCCGGCGGTATCGTCTCTGCCCAAACTCGACAGATGTTGTCCCTACAGGATGTGACCAGCATGTTGGATCCCGATCGCCTGAGTAACAAGCGGGGTAACACGGTTTAGACGGTATGACGACGCAAACGACCATTTCTATCATTTCTTTACATACTTTGGCATATATTTGCTAGTTTTTCGCCAAGATAAATGTGTCACTGCTCGAGGATGGGCAACGTATACAAAACTATAACTGTCGCTACCCAGACATTCTGTGACGTTCGAGTGATCCATATTTCTCGATGAGAACACTGAACAATTTTAAATATAAGTTCCTTAGAATTTCTGAGAAAGTGAATCGCTTACAGCGTTACCATACCGAGGTGGATTTTTAGGGAAGAGTAGCGGACAATTGGCACTTATCGAGAGGAATGAATCAGTGAAGAGGGGAAGTGAGATCGGTAGGAGAGAAGAATCTTTATGCCATGACAACGCTGACCGCTTACAACCACTTAATAAACTCTGAAAAATCTTACGTTGTTTATTCTCAAACCATATCTTGACTAATCTATCGTTGTATCCTGTCGTAGCGAACAATGTACCGTCCGGGCTGAAGCTCATCAGATGCACCGGTGTAGCCGTACGGCACTTCCAAACACAGTTCCATGCCCCTGGCTCGTTCGCGCTACTTGAATCACCAGGCGCCGGGCTCTCGGCGTCTCCGCCGATGGAAAATGTGACTGTAGCAGCTGAAAATTAATCGATTCACCTGATCATACAAGATATCGTGAAACGATTTAAGAAAAATTCCATCCTACTTCAATCTCCACTAGATTCATGGTATTACTTGCATTGTTTAAAAATAAAAGGGAGAGCATCGCAGGCCTTTCGTCATACCAAGAGTGCATTAAAGCGACGAGGTAAGTAGTATAATAAGCATTAAATAAAAGTGTTTTATACAATTCGTATTAATAGAAATTGTAAATGGTAATGGCTTTTAGAGTACGTTGCTTGTGCGCTCATATTAAGAAACAAGCTCATTAAGACGCAAACTGAAATATTATTGATTTCTTCGCGTCCAGTTACAATACCTTCCTGAGTTCGTAATACATTCTTCATCACTGTACACAATTTCACAATTGTGACGAACCGCAATTATATTACATACATTTAAATTAATACAATTAGTTACAAGTAGTGAAACAAATTATTATTTTAAGTAGATATAAGAGAGGCTGAGCTTACAGTGTTCCTCCTGAAACGGTGTTATATTTTGATGCCATAATTGTAAGAGTTCTCCTCCGGTTAATAATCTCGTTCCTTCCAAATTCCATGACAGAGCGCTGATGTTCGACTCGGTCGTCAGGCTACCAGTTTGAACCCATCGATATTCCAGTTGCTATATATTATTTACAGAAGCTTATTAGCCAAGGTTAATTAATGAAGGAATATACTAAGAATAAGATTATACGTACGTGAGAACATGTGCTATGAATAAGCGGAGTAGGCTCGAAGATGCAAACTTGGTTTTCGTAAGCAGCAGCTATTTTACCAGTGTCAGTGCTGCAGTCCAGGCAACTGATTCTTATATAGTTATGTACAGCTCCAGGAATTATTTGCACTCTTTCAAAGTTATTAGCTAGAATTACTATGTTACAGCCTGCTGCATATGCCTGTAAAAGAAAGGTGTTTCACTGTAGAATCTACATACTGCTATTTCGTAATTCGTTTGTATTCAAAGCAGTAAATTTATTTCATGGATGTAAAAATACATTCTATTTATTTGACAGGCATTAAAGAAAAGTATAGGATGAATCTTTTGGTCAAGCCAGTATCCGTTAACACGTCAAGTTCGATTGGACTGGACTGTGATAAGAATAATGTATAAATTTGCTGATAATTAATGAGGAAGCGATGATTTTATGAAATTGAAATACACATAGAGAAACGAGGAAAGATGTCAAATTAATTTGATAAGATAGGGATTTCGGAACGTCGTGTTGTTTTACGAACAGCATTTCCAACGGCTCGAGGTTATAACGATCAGTCAGTTTATCACGGAAATACGATTCAAGGATGTAAACGATTGTAAGAATAGTTAATCAACGCAGAGTGCTCGTTACTCACGGTAAACGAGATCCCTTCGACGGAGCCTACAGCGTAGCAGCGATCACCTGCGTTGCAAGCTCCACTTAATATTTGATGACAATTCATCTTCTCCGTCGGATGTTAGATCATTCTTTATCGAGATAATTTTCCGACCGCAGCCGTCCGTTCTCCTGTCGTTGGCCAACGGTTTTTAACAATTTTTCTCAGCTACAACGTTGCCCGAAAGTGACATCACACGGCAGCACCTTCCCTGAACGGCGGCCATCTTTAAATGGATTTTCTTGACGCGACACCAGCGCCACAATTTCATCTCGTCTATAGAGGATCGTTCAAAAGTGACAATGTGAGCGCGCTCATTTTCTCTCTGTCGTTATCTATAGTGTTTTTCGTGTCACAATAATTAGCGTTAATTATAGTTATCTAATTAATTCTGTCTTGAATTTGAAAAGTTATAGTCGAAGTGCCTTAAGTGCACGTGTTTGTTTCATCGGTGTATTCAAGAAAGAGGGCAGATAAGGTAAGGGATATCGATATTTCAAGAATATAGCATTGTTCGCCAGTCAACTCGCACTTCTTTCTAATTTCATTGTTATCGCTGATGTAAAATAATTTTTTAGCAAAATTGCTGGTGCGTGATGTATTAACAATTCTTTTCATCATACATTTTTATAAAATAAGAAAACTCGTCTTCTGTCGATCTAGTTAGATCTCAGTTTTTTAAAAACCTCTCTCGAAAGAGGCAATTAAAAATGATTAAATATATGTATATCAAGAAATGGAGATATTAAATTAAGTTAGATTTTAATGAATCGATGAAAACGGTGGTTCATATTTTAAAATTCGTTGATGCATCAAGATCATCGATCGCTTATGTATTCGTTTTCATTTTTATTCTGCAAGTTGACAGAGTAATGCTACTCCTCGCATGATCCAATGCTCCGACGGCTTCATCGTTGGCAAGGTCATGGCGATGACAAAATTCGTCGAATGCCCCGTGGTTGACAAAACGCCACGCCGTTCGCTCGTTTTATATACAGGGCACAAGTACGTCCTTCTTACCGGCACATCCTCTCTCTTCATTGGTATTAACCACATCTAAAGAGTCATAAATAAATTGACATGATTCTATATAAAAAGCCTGAATCTTAATTATGGAATGTTACGTGCATTCTGAATTAAAAAATATTTAGAGTGCTGCGATGGGAGGAGTACTCACGGGTAGCATGTTCTCGTAGAGAACTTTAGGAAAACTTTCGTCTAAAACCATTTGCGTTTTGTTGAATCTTGCGCCGTCTAAAAACAATCCGTATATGTATATCCCATCCTTAGGCGGTGATTTCGGTATCGCGTCCTCGGGTAGCACGTGGAAATCGAAAACTAGGAGATCAATGGGTATCTGATATTTCCTCGCGAAATTCTGTTGGCTCCCGGTGAGAAAAGCTTGAGTGAAGAAGAATCCTGAGATCCAAAACATGACTGGTGGCCCGTTGTCGTACCATTCCTACAATTACATTCAAGTCAATTAGTATCCTCAATATTTTATTTTGTATCAGTTCTTATCGAGTGATATTTTACTTGTAGGAACTGTAGGCGTTCCAGCAAATCGTGCACGTAACTACCGAGAGGTTTTAGGGATGGGTAGGAATGCTCTTTCCACACAGCAGGTATTTTGTTAGTCAAAATCGCTTCGTAAACATCTTCCAGCTCGAAAGACATTACAATGAGACCTGTAGGAAAATGATTATAGAGGAAATTCGATGTGTATTACGTGTAAATTGATAAAAGAAAGAGACCTTTGATAGCTCGTTTGAGATTATCTAAACTGGTCCTAACGACAGCGACAAGTTTGTTAAATCGTTCCATTTCTTGCACCAGCACCGTGTTCATACTCTGCTCGTAAGACGTTGGATATCTCTTAAGAGCCTCTCTGAGATCGTACTCTTCTGGCATCCTTTGTGAAATGTCATCCGACATCCTTAACACTATTTCATCTGGCGAGATCTCGCCAGCTCCAGGCTTAATTTTCTCCTGTGATCGTAATTATGTCAAGTTTTAATTATCAAGTTGTTATTAGCTGTGTCATACATTCACTGACCTGCCATAAATCCTACATATTTGGCAAACGTATAAACAAAAGAGGTAAAAAGAATTGAGATGAATAATTAGACAACAGATTTTATGGATCATAGGAAAATGAAGCAGAGTATTAAGAAATATATTGTATTATAAAGAGATGTCTTGTTAGAATACATACCACACGATCCTGAGCAAGAGCACAGTTTAAAAATGTAATTTTCATGTAAGTGGTCGTAAAAACAAATTAACTCTTTGCACTCGAGACTCACGATCACCATTTTAATTGACAAAAATTTCAACCAAAGGAAAGATTGATAGTAATTTCACATTATAAAATACTATATAGAGTAACAATACAGAACACATTGAACGAGTGTTCTTCTTTGAGACATAAAAATAAGAAATTCATCAAATAATTGTGGAAAAATATCTCGAGTGCAAAGATTGAAATTTCGAATAAATCTAATGACGTACTTGAGTCAGTAAAAGCGATGAGAACAGAAGGTTCGTCTCGTGCTGGTCTTTGATAATATCCGCGTTCTCGTTCATACCGAAAACACTCGGCTCGGTGATCAACGGCAGGCTTTTAGTATATTCCACGTAGGCTTCGTGTTCTCGCACGGTCGGGCAATAATAAATCGTCGACGCGTCGTCGAAGTAGTAACGTTTATCGGTAAGCACTTCGCTGCGGTCATTATTACAAAGTGATATCACACCCTCGAGCGACAAGCGCGAACACTTACTCGCAATAAAATTTCTCTAAGATGGTGACCAAAGTTCTGCGGTCCCAGTCGTCGGTCACTCTCCCACCGTAATTACATTCCCCGGTCAGATATTTCAAAGCGTCGAACCTCACGTCTTCGAACTGATCCAAGAAGAGATGCAATTGTAGAACGCTGATTCGCAGGTCGGTCTCGTTGAACTCGTAATGAATGTTCCAACCGATCGGGCCGAACTGTCTCCTCTCTTGTATCACGGCGTGAAAGAAGCATAACGAGTAAAGAAGCTTCTTGAAGTACTCGGACTGGCCGCAGGACTCGAAGAAATCGGGATCACTGATCGGATCGCGCGAGAAGGATCTGAGTATGTTCGCCCTGAGACCTTTCGGTGGTTCGTTCGTCATTTTGATACTGTTCTCTAAAACCGAGGAAGGGAAATGTTCCGACGGGTAGCTCGTTAGCCATAATCGAAACTCCGAATGAATCGTGTCTGGCATCAAGCCCTCGCAAATCTTTTCCAAAGTGCTCATCCAGCTAATCGCCAGATGACAATTCTGCAGGACCACCCAGTTGCCTACCAGCACGGCCGTTTGAATCGTTTCCTCGGCGATCGGTCCTTGTCCTAGTTTGTTACAATTATTTTTCAATGTTACGCACAGCTGCGAGAAGCGAACGAAACTTCCTCACCTTGACCGAGCGAGAGGTAAATAAGGCGAGTGGCACTGTAGCCTTGCTCATCTGCGAACGTGAGCAACAGTTGTGCCGGGTCAGTACCGGGAGTCAATATGAATATCAACGGGGTGCAGCAATTCGAGTCCGCGTAAGATGAGGCCAAATCGAACGGCGGAGGATCAACAAATTGTGTACCAAGTTCCGCTGAAAATTACAGTCACTGGCGTCAATCAATTTCATCATTTGCAAGAATATTCTTTATATCTTTATATAAAAAGATGATACTGATACCTTCGACGAAATTTTGTACCGATGGGATGATTTTATCAGGACGAATACATCTTATTATCATCATCCTTTTGAATAATGTTACATTGTGAAACGGTGGAGGAATCGCGCTGTTCTGCGGTTCCTTGGAATCGAACAGAGTTCTCCACTGCGCGGTGTTCGCAGTGAACGCTTGACGAATACCCTAAACAGAATTATCTTTATACCAGATGTATCAAAAACGTGAGTTATTTCTAAGATTCGATATTTTACATAGAATTCTTCGACGTCGTCTAGATTGCACAGTTCATTCCATTGCTTGGGTGGTAACCAGGTAGTTGGATTTTCGTACGGATTATCAATAGCGATGCCACCGGTTAGTAAGAATGTCCATTGCGGTATACAGAGTTTCCCTCGTTGCTCGAGTAAATTAACAGCCAACAGTAATGAAAATAACAGTTTGTCCTTCTCAAATAATGATCTGCACACGTTAGCGTAGAGGGAGTAGGTGAAATATTTCATCAGATCTTTTAATCGTTGCTCAACGGTCTCCGCTGGTTCGGTATTGTCGATAGCTAGCTCGAATAAATTTACGAACCATGTCAACGAGTACTGATACATCGGGTCGATATTTACCAGCGTGGCTAGAATAAAATTCGATGTTAACGATGTTTGTACTAATTAGTTAAAAAGCGTGCTTACGTATGTAATTCAGGAGTTACGAGAGCGGTCGATATCGACCCTTTGGAGGGTATAATGTATTAGGAGTCAATAATAAGTTTTAAAGAGTCGATAACACCTGATTTAACTGATAAGTAGGTAATAAGATTTAAGTACCGATAGTAAAGAATAATACAGTGGAATACACAGCTATAGGAGTATATTGTAATCTGGCTTCGTCGATCGATTTTTCCGTTTGCTCGGCGGCCGCTTGTTTCACTTGAATCTCATTACTTAAATTCTTCGAGGACGTTAGAACGTCTACAGCTTCCTCGTCCTCTAAAATGTTACCTTCGGCTATCGATAATATCTCCAAGATCTTGTCCTCTGTTTCTTGCAGCAATCTAAATTTCATTAGGGTCAATGAGCAGGCTTTGTGCACGTATAGAAAGAATAGCATCGATGAAGGTAAATAATCGAGTTTCAGGTAGAACCGCGTCAGGATGCTTTTAAACTCGTAGTAAGACTCACTTTTTGTTCGCGGCTCCCTGGACGATCAACTGGTTCTTTTCTGATTCCAAGTCTGGCCTTTCCTTCGCGACGACGATGCCCAATAACTGATCTTCCAATCCAGTCGGTGTGATCATAAAATTCAACAACGTTACCTTAACCGCGACTTCTGGCAAATAATGCGGATTCCTCAATCTCGTAGTAATGTAAAATCTAAAACAGCACGTTTGATTTAATCCTGTACAGTGCTTTCTAATTTGATCAGATACCTGAAACTGGTATTGTACTCGATGATCGCGTCGCCGAATTTTATACAGAGCGCGCCGCCCTGTCTGAACGTCTCTTTGAGCAGAACCGGTTCAAGTACGGCGTCTAATTCTTCGGTGACATGTTCTAGAAGTACTGGTTGCCCGAATTGCAACGCGTTCTCCAGCACGCGGCCGTAATCGAGTTGGGTCAGTCGAATGATATTCAAATTATTTTTCCTCTCCATATTCTTGATCCATCTGTTGGCCTGACCTTGAGGATCTATTATCAGTGGCCATCTTCTAGCGTTCCTATATAATTATTTAATCCTTCATTCCTTTGTTTCATGGGTGAATGTAATACGAAGACTAAAACTATCAGGCTACGAGAAGTTGATAGTTTCAAAAGACTAGGAACGGTTGCTTCATCTCATTTTCGAATCTCCTTACGTGATAATGATACCGTTGTCAACGGAGAACGCATCGTTCGGTAGCCCGAAGATATTCCAAGATCTAATTAATGCCGGCTCTCCGAGAATATCGCGCAACTGAAAGTCCTTGGTGCAGATCACGTTTAAGTCGATGCACCGTTGCACCCACATAGCCATTTGATCGATGCGAAACGGCATGGTGAACGGACCCAGATAAGCAATCACGCCTGAAGCGATCACGACGTCGCCCATTAATCGGTGATACCTTGCGAAACGTCGAATCGGTATTAGATCATAATCTGATAAAAGAAACTTTTTTGCAACAATATATAATTATAGAGATTATTCAGAATTTTTCTTCCACGGTGATTCGAATTAGCCTGCTAGTTTTTATGCGAAATAAAATATTTAAATTACTCTCCGAACGCATAAAATCAACAGTCTAATAATTAATTCGCTTTACCTTTCCCCTAAGGCTTTAGCAGTCTCAGACCAACGGGTGTACTCTCCGCCCAAACCTCCGATCAGATCTTCAGCGCGTTTCAACTTAATCTCGCAATCTCTTACTTTGTCCGACATCTCTTGAAACGCTGCTCGCCTCTGGGCTAAAAGTTCTTCCAGCGCTTGCAGCCTTTCCTATCAGACACGCATCATACATAGATGTTCTCTCCTCAAATCGATAATAGTAATTTTTTAATCTCTAGAAGTGTCTTAAAATTTGTCGACCGTCCTCGGATTATTTCTTTAACACGACGATTTTTCTTGCAGTTATTACGAGGATAGAAAGTCCGACTTCCATTAACGGCGAGCCAATTCGCATACCTGTACTTGTCGAAGCTGCTCCCGCTTTGTCTTTAGAGTGTTCATTGCCGTGTCGTAAATTTGCTGCGCTTCCGCCAAAGCTTTTTTCTTCGGCGCGACCACTTTCGCCACTTTGTCGTACTCGGACATCGCGTACACCCATCGGCACAGTCCCTCGCAGGCCGTCGAGACTTTCCTTATTTTCTCAGGATCGAAATCCGGGTTGGTCAGGTACTTCTTCCGTATCGTGTCGATCACCGGCTCCGGTATGTTGTCCTTGTCGAAATGAAGCAACGAGTCGAGGAACTTCGCGTCGCTGATCATACGCAGCGCCGCTCGCCAGTAATCCTCGACTTGCGTACCGTCGGGTTGTTGCACTTTCTCCGGTTTTATTTGCTACGACGATGCAATTTTATTTATACGATGACATTATATATAATTAATTAATAAATATATCGTAGGGGTGCGTCTGGTTTGGAAGGAGATAGACGATGTTTCAACCTTGAGGACGCAGACGCTCTCGAGGATCAGCCTGACTCCTTGCGGTGGTTTCTTCATCGCTTTTACCACGGCGATATCGGCGGTTGTCAAAGTGCCCAGAGCGCTCTCGGCGCGTTTCAAGATCGGCATAGCCGCAGCTAAATCACGGTCACACTCGGCTTTAATAGCTGCAGCTTCTTCCGCGTAAACCTATAAACGATTTATGAATCGTTAATACAGTATATATTTTAATTTCTATTCACGTTGCATTTCGAATGACAAATTACGATGTGAACAGAGATTGGAATGTTTATTATGAAATGAAATTGACCTGAGCAGCTGCTTCGTCAGACTTGACGACTTTCTCGAACTCCGCTACTTCTCCTCTCTCTTTGTCAACTTCTAATAACATTTTCTCTACGTCCTGGGTGGCACTTATCAACTGTGGCTGCAGAGATTTCAGCGTGTCCTGCATCACCACTACTTGTTTCTGAGTCTCGTCCAGCTGACCCAAACCACGCTCGTATCGAGTCTTCGCGTTAATTATCTCGCTGTTTCACGTGAAGCTTTTCATTCGATTCTGGATACATTTCATATCAATTACTGTGTCACTTACTCTCGTTTCTTAGCCAACAGATCCTTGAAGGTATTTATCATTTCTAAATACGAGGTTGGCGTCACGTATACTTGTCTGTCCAGACGCGTTAAAAACTCCTTGCTCAACTTTTGCGTGGATACATGAAAGAATTGGCACATGTCGATGCCAGCTACTCTCTCGTTGTCAGTAAGCTCGATTTGACCTAAGAATCTCGTCGCTACTGCTAGCAGAGCATCCTCTGGCCATGGCTTGAAAAATAACTCTGCTCTTAAATTTGAAGTTCATATCAAGCGGTCTAACAAATATCAATGAAGAGTCCGTGATCTCATTAATATTTGTGAAAAGAAAATCAATTATGTACTCTTGGTATCGAGAAGCTTGATAAGAAACTACCTGGAGCCAGTCGATGGTACAACAATTGACCAATGCTGGGAATTTTCGGATACGGTTGCGAAAATTATTACCAATCGGTGACATGACTATCACTATGTGTAACTGTTCTCGTGTTATCTGAACGAACAGATTGAACAAAGCCACCGCGCTACCATCCGTCTGTACCGATCGGTCTCGTTGCCTGTCGATTTGCCTCATCTGCTCGCATATCTCGCCCAGTTCTTCAGCGGTGAATATATTCGGTATCTAAGCATGCGTTTGAAACGTTACATTTTTAACGTTTACAGAGTTACATATTGAATTGATTATTTTGAAAGTGACCTAAGTCCATTCATACTCAAATTGAGGTATTAAAGTGTTCGTGATTCGATAGAATTGAAGATATACAATATATTACTAATATAAATGTATCTCAAGTCTGCTAAAATAATAACGTAAATATTAAAATAGCTAACTTAATTACTTGGGAATAAATAGCCAATTATAAAATTTAATTGAATATCAGTCATTGAGTGACTACATCCATCACTGATCTGAAACTATTTTACCTCTCCAGAATTGAGCAAGTTGCTAATATCCTCGAGGAAGCTCTCCTGTTTGATTTGAGTGTCGGAGAAAAGGAAGGTAGAGTGAAGCTCGGTGGCCGTCGCCCGTCTTAGGATCACTTTCACATCCTCGTGCCACGCGTGCATCCCGTATTGTTGAGTGACTTCCACTTGGAAGACATCGTAGTCGCATATATGCGAAGCCAGTCTGGTCAACGATTGTCTTCCTGTACCTCCGACGCCGACCAGGAGCGCGTGGTTTCGCGGTTGCTTGATGATGCGAGAAATACGGGACAAGTGTTCTATGGCGAAACTACGTGGCATATGAAATTTAGTATATTTCTTTTTCTTATGCTTCTTATGCTAATTTGATGTAAAAGAAATATGTCAGCGTCGAATGATTTTAGTTATAAAATGTGATTTACCGGAACAATACTAAGTTCATCGGTTTTTTCGTCATGCTGTTGTATTCAGCTAAATAATTCTCCACTATTTCTCGCAGCTGCTCGAGATCCGGAGTCTCTTGGTAAAGTCTGTCTCCTTTTGTATCAGCGAAATCGCAGAACACCAGATTTCGTAGGTCTTGCTCGGTGATCGGTTTCGACTGGAATCACATTGAAAATGTAGAACTTAGTAGTAATTGAAAGTATCTTCTAATGTCAATCCTTTGCACATTGATAGGTGACTCACAGTCGCCACTTTTATCAAATTAAATATATATGATTGATTAAATTTAATCTAACTATTATAAAATTGAAAAATTGATAGTTTCATATAATATATAAAATAAGGCATAAGGCTGAATAGGGCATTCAGCAAATATTTGGAGAAAGTTTCATCGACTGCAAAGCGTTGACACCGCTATCTGTTACATTTGAAGTAGAAACATTGACGAACATCTGTTTGAAGATCTTTGAACAGTTTGTCCATCGAGACGTCCATGCGTTCTTTCAAGGTAACGCGCAACTGTTCCACCAGCCACGACAGATCTTCTTGATCTATCAAACGATCTCCAAATACTCGAAGTACTTCGTGGACCCATAATCTTCTCATGTTGGTCAACGTCGGCATAGTTTCCGGGACGGATAACAGTACACCCTGAATCGCACATTAGAACTTCGAACAGATTCCGATTTCTCTAAAATGATACTATAGGATTCAAAAGAAGAGACCTGTATCACTTTGGAGAAGTCGCGGAGATTGAAGACGTAGTGACATTTCGCTGGCGTTGGTAAAAGATTAAGAAGACTTTCCTTGTACACGTCTAACGTACCGAGAACGACCTCATCGATGCACGGATCGAATTCTTTACTGAACCCTCTGCAAGTTATAAAAATGTAGTAAATTCATCAAAATTGATACAGTTACAAAATTGCAATCGGTTGAATTCAGTGCTCGTACCTTGTGTCAAGGTGCCAGAGTATGATTTTACTGAATATCATGATCATCACCTCGTCGTCGAATTCCGCTATCGTCAGAACGACGAAGTGCCTTTTGAACCGAGGTGTCACGTCCTTACCGCCACGATACGGTGGGTCCATCGCGCACATCAGGTGCACGTCGATCAGTTTTATCATGCTCCTGTCCTTTCTGTCGTACCTGCGATCAATTTAAACGTGAAAATATAAGTACATATAGAATTTATATTATTCTATTATAGACAACCGTGTGAAATGTTACCATTCTCCGTGATCGAGCCACTGTCTCAATAACTCGATCGGTGGTTGCGCACCGTACACTTCTTTCAACGGCATCGAGAGATCATCGACGAAAATGATCCACCGTTTGCCAATCGGCGCGCCGTAAACGCCTTTACGCCTCCTGTCCAGTTTCCCCATGATCGTGTCCTGGGTCTGATTAGCCGTGGTTTGCGCGGAGAAATTAATAATCAACGGTTTGTTTACGTCGGGATCGTTTTTCCTCAGTAAAAAGTCGATTATGTAAACCGACTTCCCAGTCCCGGTTGGGCCGACCAGTAGCACAGGCTTCTCGTTGCCTACCAATAGACGAAACAGAGCGGTGTATCGTATCGTTTCGACGGTAGGCACTATTATCTGGTTCACGGGGATGTCGCGAGGGATAGGAGGACTGTCCATTAATTCATCGGCCCAGAGTCTCCATTTCCCTTTGCCCTGGTACACAAATAAATCATTTTTAGACCGCAGATTTCATAGGATTTTAACACTAGATTGCCCAAGAAAGTCATTTTGACTACTTCTTAGTTTCAATTAGAAAAATATTATGTATATAATGATACAATTTCTTAGAAATTTTTTGCATTGTTAATATTTACTAATAATCTGTTTTGTAACTATAAATAATATAGAAAAATATTAAAAATTAATTTCAAATAAATCTCTTTACACATCAGTTATTCTTTTACAGTGAAGTCATTCTGACTGTTTTTGGGCAATATAAGTATATTATACTAAGTTTCAGTCTTTCTAGTATTAAGAAAGTGTACAATAGGAACACATAAAATAATTCAATAGATAAAGACATATTTATATTACTTCTTTGATGAATCTGTAATCGAAAACTGAGCCATGCTTTGGCATGACGAATATGTATGGTTTCGAAGGTGGCTGTATCGGCTCAGGTAGCTGAAACTCTTCCATCAACTCTGTAGGGAAGGTTTTCTCAAGGAAACCGCGGAACAGGAGGCTGTAGCGTTCCCTAGATCTCACGTTGAGAACACCGCCCAGGCCCCAGATGCAAGAGAAGAAAAACGAGCCCTGAAAATGTTATTTCCTAATTTCTCTTCTCCGGGTTTCACGTTAAATGAATTGAACCTCGATCTGTGCTCGTAGATCCAACTCGTCCATATCCTTCACCGCTTTCTCGTCACGGTAATCGTTCAGGAAACAATCCATCAGATACGT
>SHCU01000848.1:242-10884 GCA_004307685.1 Ceratina australensis | reverse complement strand
CATCGGCCTGGGTTTCATAAATTGAAATAGATAATGCAAACACGAGTTTACTCGTCACTGGTCAACACTGTGTTAAGCTTTTAAATGAACGTAGTTGGAGTAACTGTTATTATTTGCATAACGTTTACCGCAACGAGAGACAGTCGCCGGCGAGGCCTGCTCCAGATCCATAGTTTCGAATACCAGATTGGTAGTCGGGGCTAATTGGATGATCTCTCCGCTCATTAAACAAAGTTTCTTGTTATCGTCCAACACTGTGTTCATGCTCTCGATCCACACAGCGTCTATAGGCCCGTCGAAGATCAACCATTTCCGATTATCATTAGTCGAGGTTGCGAAAGCACGGTAACTGATCGCGAGGATACCGTCAGACCATTCGTGAGATATCGGGTCGAATTGCCCGTACAATTGACCCAGAGTGACAGCTTTGGGACTGATCACGAACGTTTCCACTCTGTGCTCGTTCATTAAATTCTGAAAACAGGCATCACGGGTACAATTATATTTCTCTGTTACGGGAATCGAGGATCTTACTCGGTCCTCGCAGAGTCCCAGCGTGTCGGCTAAAACGTTGTACGCCGATGTTTTCCCAGCGAACGGCAGGCCGACGATCATGAAGCCGTGTCGCACGATCATCATCTCGAAGATCTGTTGTATCTTCTCTAAGAACACAGGCGTGCATTGTATGTTAGCTGCGATGCAAGCGTCGTACGTGCACGCGTTCAAGTCGGTGTAATCCGGTTCAGGTAGTTTCACACCAGGGAACAGATCCGACGTGATGCCCTGGGTCAGGTACAAATAATCAGAATTATTATATATATTATGATATTATTATATATATTATGATTAATATATATTAGAATTTTTTCACGTTGAAGAATAAAATAAAATAATTCGTGTACATTGAACAATGGTAAGTCGTGACTGAGAAATTTGGGCAGGTTGACGTCTTTGATGCTCCGTAGTACTAGAATATCTTCGTCAACTTCTGGATATTTGATCTTCAGGTTCCCAGCAGCGAGCAGCACAGATTTCACCGCTCTCATTCCGTAATCGTAATGATTTTGACTGGACAGCTGTTCCGAGCATAGTCTGTAAGCCGTCACGATTTTCACCGAGAGCGGACGTGCCTCGTAGAACCCGTACGAATACAGCGTGTTCTCGGCGATCAGAGCATAGTCGGGCACCTAAGAAAGAACTCTTCTGGATTAATTACTTGACTGAGTCATCTTCCAAAAAAATTAAGCTAGCTACTTTAATTTCTGCATTTCTATAGCAATTATAAAGTTAACTTTTTTGGAGTCACTTGTGACATATTAGTATCTATTAGGTGTATTTTGAATTTTATTGAAAATTAAACTCGATATTAATGGACTTAGTTGAAATAAATGAAAAAAAAAATAATTAAAAAAATTCATATAGACATTAATTTAAAAACTGTCGAATAGAATAATTTTAATACATCAATTTGCATGTAAAAAATCCAGGAAATAATTGTGGAAAAATTCTTCGAGTGCAAAGGGTTAAAAATTGTGTATTAACCATCATTGCCACTGGCCGAAAGAGCGCTTTCAAATTATCGGGAAGCTCGCTCCTCCCAGCGTATCCTGGGTTCATCGTGATGAAAACAGCGCACGTTGGATCGAGACTGATATCGGTCCCTTCGAATTCAAGCCGCTGCATCCCGGCGTTTATGGCTCGTTGAATCGTTAAAATTTGTTGCGCTACTACTGATAAAACTTCCAAGTCTATTCGGTTGAACTCATCGAAGCAGGACCATGCGCCAGTGCTCGCTAATCCCTAAAACAGATTTCCATTTTATACAATAATATCAGTACCGACAGACAGAAAATATTTACGAATTATTAACCCTTTGCACTCGAGACGTGACTCACGGTCACCATTTGTATTATAAAATAATTGTTATATAGAAAAATAATGATTGCTTCAATTATATTATCGATTAAATTAAACCTAATTATTATAAAATTCATATATACGTATTAATTTAAAAAATGTCGAAAAGAATAATTAATAATAATTTGCGTGTAAGAAATTGATGAAATATTTCCGGGAAAATTCTTCGAGTGCAAAGGGTTAATTCGATTAATTTAATTTTCAAATGAAATCGTCGTCTCAAGATAAATTGTTATTATCTTCTGAAACTGAATTATTTTTCATGTAACGTTTACCTTAAAGAATTTACCCAAGGCGATGTAATCGAGACCTTCGGAGCAATTAAAGACAACGCACTGTTTGGCTACTGCCTTGGCTAGATCCTTGGTAGTCTCAGTCTTCCCGGTTCCGGCCGGCCCTTCCGGCGCACCACCGAGATGCAAGCTCAGCGCGCTGAACAAAGTTCGATAACACCTATCGGTTAACGGAGTTATAACCAGCCTCGACGTGTTACCCAGATACTCGTACGCGTACTTCAACGATGTGTTTATCATCATCGACCACAAATCATCATCCTGGAACAACGTAACAGTATTATCTAACAAAAGTTAACTTCGTCCTCACTCTTATAAATCACTTCATTTCTACTAGCTGTTTTTTCTATCACTGTTCTTATGATAAACAGTTAAGCAGAAATTCTGATAATTATCATTATAACTGGATCTTACTTCTTATTATTTATTACTGTACTAGATTTTATTGTATATTTTTATATTACCGTCCAGTAATATCTAAGTTGTGCCAGCCATTTGAAATCGGTTGGATTGGTTACTTTTACTCTGACTAACTCCGTCACAAGATCTCGGCTGTGAACGTCCATCGTGACCAACGCCTCTTAACATCGAAACAAATTGATCAATTAATTAACAGACCCATTTATTACTCGTCAAGAATGATAGATTCTTTTATACCTAGCGTCGTACGATTTTGTAGCGAAAGTTTCCCACGTACTAGCTTCACGATCTCGGTCAGCTCGTACGTGCAGGTCTCAACGTATTGCTTCAAATCCCCCGGCGATTTCGCGAGGGTATCTGTCACATCAGCTGTCCAGTAAAGTTTACTGACGCAGAGTATAGTCTGGCCAGGCCACTGCAAAGCCCATTGCGCACGGACTTGTTTCAAAAACGCATCCTTCGCTCGTATCACCTGTTTTGCAGATATAAGGTTTAATAAGATTGAAGCTTTGCGTACTATGTACTGTACTCACCTGAGCTCTGACGCTTTTCTTCATGGAATACTCGAGTTTGATCAACCACTTCTCGACCTGCCCTCGAGCTGCCTTGGTGTCAATCGAGTCTTCGAGAGAAATGATCTCCTCCTCGGAGGATATCATCGCTATTATTTCCAGCTCATCTGTGAACGTCACCTTCGCGATTCCTTCGAAGCACTTCTTAAGATGCGGCTGCACTCTGGTAAGGAAAATTGTTTTCAAGAAAATTAATATATATTTCTACATTTTTTAAATAACTGTATAAAATTGTAGGAATGGTATAAATTACCTCGTGGGATCTTTGGTCTCTGACAAGATTTCTAGAAGCTCGTCGTTGGACAGGAAAAAGAATCGAGGGAAGAATAATCGTTTCTTCTCCAAATAGGCAGTAAGCCCCTTCTGCACCAGGTCCAACAGGCCCATACACTTCTTAAACTTCTCGAGCATTTTGTCGATCATCACGACAGACATGACCAGTGGGTCTGCTGCTACTTGCACCATAACTTCTCTCCAAATCTAATCCATCAATTAATCGTGATCATGAAGTCTGATCAAGAGATTCGATTAGAAGGGAGTATTTACTTTGTCCACGGCAGCGAAACGGCGACCTTCCTCCGGCATCTGCTGCTGAATATCAGGGGACGAAAATATCGGTTCAAGATACATCCAAGTTGCCTGCACCTGCAGCCAATAATCCATGATACTTTGCAACAGCAGCAGCTTGCCTTCCCATTCCCTAAAGGTTTATAAACATAACATATAGATCATCAGATTTAAATCATTCATTTGGCAAGAAAGTAACTTCAGTTTTTATTAATCAAAAGACGGTATTAGTTTCTTGCCAAATTGATTAAACAGAGGATTTACAGAGTCTCTTTTTCGAATGGTTTGATGTAAAGCGAATTTTTCATCGTCTGAGTTTTGATCAAGTGATCGTCCAGAAGCAGTTGTATGTCGTCAACGCTGGCGATCACGTAGGTGCCTGTGTCGCGGTAAGGATTAACAGTGAACGCGATTTCTTCCCAATCTTGATGCATTCGTATCAACGCCTTCTCTAAGCTTCCTTCTTTCGTCGCTGCCTCCGATATCCCCTCGAACTTCGGGACATAGTCCAGCAGACCATAATCTAAAATCTACAGAGATAAAAGCATGCATATGTAACTTCAATCTAATACGAAGAATTTGAATAATTTTCATCTACCCATTAACTGGTAATTACTGAAATAAATCTGAATCTCGATTCTTAATTCTTGAAACTTTATTTATAATAGATTACCTTGGCGAGTGTCATCGATGTATCGACCTTTATAGGGAAGCCGACAAGCTCAGACACTTGCTCCCAGTGTCGACTCTTCAGGTTCGGATTTCCTAACGTCATTATCACAGGCATATACTCCTTGAACTCCTCTATCTTAACCCGAACAACCTCGGCGAGTTTCTTGGCGATCGGCTCCTGAATAGATCGTTCCAGCCTGAAGACTGTACGATACGCAGTGCCCGTTTCAGTGTCGATGTCCTCAGGATCATGAGTACCTATCATAGCGTTCATCCAGGTCTCGTAGTTGGTCAAAAAGTCGCAGGCTGCGTCGTACAGTTTTTTATAAGGCGATAGCTTGTCCGCTGTCTGATAAGTGATAATCATTTATGTAATGTTCCAGCAACGACGTTCATTTCAGCTGACGTTCACCTCTTTTCGTAACGGGTACTGTGACTCCTCCCAACCGAATAGGATCTCTTCTTCGTTGAAGTCGTCGATCGTGTCCATCGCGGCGATCAGCTTGTTCTCGAGCCGTTCAGCTTTCTTTTTGTACCGAAATATCTCGTCGATGTTACCCCAGTATTGCAGCTCGTCGCACTGTTTCGCGTACAACTCGAGGTCCCGTTCGAACTGCTCGATCCTCTTCTTAAGCACTTTTTGAAACTCGCCTATTTTACTCTGCGCTATCTCTCTATGCTGCTCGAAAATATTTGGCAGCTTGTCGACCCTCGCAGCCAAATACATGATACGTATAATTGGTCATTTAAATTGAACAAAAAGTATAATCGCTTGTTTATTTTTTACTTACCATTGAAACGCGAAGTTGTTGATTTTTATCTCGACAGGGTTGGGAACCTGATAGTTCGAGAGGGTAGTGATGTATTTAATAATTTCTTTTAGTCTCTGGTGCAGCTCTTTGACCGTCTCTTTCTCTGTAGTTTGTATGAATTTTCGAAGTTCTACCAGCTCCTTCGTGTTCGCAGGAACGGTTAGCGCACGGTCAACTATCTTCTGATACTCATTGCCTACGCTGATCGATAGAGAATTTAGCAACAAGTAATCTTCGTAAGAATTGTAAATTATTTTGATCAGTGAGCGCCACTGTGTTTGGCAAATTGATGTACCTGAAGCAGTTTTCGTTCCGTGTCGAGATGCTCGATATTCAACAAGGTCTCGGCGCGAGGTACCAGGCCGATAGCATCTCTTAGCGAGTTCAGTAACGTCGAGAACGTTTCGACGAACACGTTGAACGTGGGCTCGAAGGTCACGATCGCGTTACGCACGGTCACCTTAATGTCAAAACCGCAACATGTACGCTACGGACGACAAATAGAGAATGTATAAGCTGCGCCGAGACTTACTTGTCGCGTCGTCTTCTCTCCGCAGCGAGAATTATATGATCACTCACGCTTTTGTAGCAAAGGAAATCGATGTACTTCTCCATCGCTCGTAGGCAAACTTTTCGCAATTGATTCTCCATTATGAAACCCAGGCAATTGAAGAAACGTCGGCATCGAGCGTCGTTCGTCGCCGGCAACTCGCCTCTTTCTATCGCCTGGACACAGTCGAATATTTGATGTTACTTCTTCTTCGAACATTTTGATCAAATTTTTAACTCGTACCATAGTTAGGAGGGACTGAACTTTCGGTACCCAGTGCCTCGTCAGCTCGTCTTTAGTTTTGAAACACATTTTTATAATGGTCCTCTCGAAACTTGCCAGACTGTACGACGTTTCGCACGCCAACAATTCCTGCTCGTCTATCAGTTTACTGCGACTATTTAAAATTACATATTAAGATATCCTGTGTGTCGTATAGAAAATCGGGATTGTCAAGAAGAAACAGACCCATATTCCTTGTGCCAGTAATCAACGATTCGTCGTATCAGAGGGCAATACAGTAAAATTCTCTTCTCAAGCTTTACTACCTTCAGTTCATAATCGATCCTATGTTCACGTGGGAATCGTACTCCTTTCAGCTGCGTACCTTCTTCAGCAGCAACAAACTGAAATATAATATAACACTCTAATATCATCGCGAATCAATGAAATCAACGCTGGAATTATTGTGAATATATGATATGAGGGAAGCGGTTGAATGCATACTTGATGCAACGCTGAGTACGCCTTGTCACCGATAACGAACTCGATGACTGATTTCTTTATATTAAGTACATATTCCGCCTTCACTTCCTCGATCAAACGGTCCAGCACTTCGTGGAACTTCTTTTGCCACTTGCTCGGGAGACGTTTCAAGATATTCTCCAACAGATCAGGGTGCATCGAGCCCACGTAGGTATCGTCGATGCCACGAGTCAAATAATAATAATACCGTAGGACATCGTCGTCGCCCTCGGCGAACAAACCTCCATCGCCTGAATCTCGCACACATTTTCCTAGCCTGTGGAACGCTCTCTCCTCCTCCTGCTTCTTCTTCTTCGTTATCAGCTCGACGAGTCGCGCACGAAAATTTTCTCTCTCCTGACACAACTCTAAATATTTATACATGTTCTGGTATTACCTCTAGATAGAGGTAGTTCCATTTAAAAGCAACCACTTCTCTCGTGTGTTCGCAATAATACTTTAATTCATGTTTGCTTTTTCGATACCCGTCTGCTAACCTGGAGAATAATTCCATAGCAACCGAGTTGCATACGTAAACGACCATCGAACAGCAAGCTTCCTTCATTATTATATTATATGTATATTATTTCCAGAGCAGAATAATAAATGTGAAGTGAGGCATTTAAAAGTTCTCTTCACGCGTTTACAAAATCCAGGATTGACTCTTCAACCAGGAAAATGTCATTTTCTATTTAGGATACCTCGTCACATGAAGGAGTAGAACCAGACTCTGGAAAGACTCGTGCCATAAAGTCTTTAGGGCTCATAAACTGTTATAGAAGATTCATTTCAAATATGGCTAGTTTTATTGATGCTTAAAAAGGACGTTGCCTCTAAATGGACATGTGAAACTCTAAAAGCCTTCGAAACCCTAAGAGATATAATAATCTTTTAAATATCAGTAGACAGTAGAATGCGAAGTTGTACTTTAAATAACAATCCTGTAGTAGCTTGTTACACAGGGAAGAGACAATTCCTTATGAGTGTGAGAAATTACAGTCTTTCATAGTCCTGAGGCTACTTTTTGAAAGTAATAGTAGTAACGTTGTTATGCAAAATAATGAGTCGATCATTATCGCAAGAACATGTTGTAACTCTGTTGTGCTAGATATTTCCTTGCACCTCAGTGCCAATGGCATGTTCAAGTATCTTTGTACTCTGATCTTACATAGGAAGAGATAGGAATTTGAATTGGTATGAGGGAAACCGATTTTATCGAAGAAATTAAATTTCAACAATGATAATTATCTGGGCAAACAGAATAAATGAATACATTTTTGATATTAAAATATGATATACAAAATACAAACGAAAAGGTGAAAGGTGAATTACATAAAAGAAGATGCATTTTAAATCCTTTTGTATTTACATTTATAATATTTATTGACAGGAGCACGAGTCTATTTACGCATAAAACTTACACATCATATCTATAGATACACATACTCCCTCGGTTTAATGTAACACTCATGTAACGTACATTAACTTAATTAAATTGATATATTGAGATCGTCGAACGTTCGTGGAAATAAATTTCCACGTCTTTCTTTTTTTTTTGATTGTCACTTGATAAAACATCTTTCTTCCATGATAACATTTTGATCCCACATCGATTAATTGTACAGTGAATTTACATAGTGGTTTCATCGATATATTATTTAATTTCACATACACGTACGCTCGCAGTCTTGCTCATTCGTATCAGACTTTCAGTTTTTCAGTGGGTCAGTAAGATTAGTCTAAACATACAAGCTTGTTCACGTCGATTTTGCTTCGGTTTTTCAATGGCCTAACGAGATTACTCTAAACATAGAAATGTTCTCACATCGATGTTAACTCTGTTTCCACTTTTTAGGACGTACTACACGTTTACACGTATTGAAAGTAGAGGAACGAAAGGTAGAGTTACACAAAATAAATCTCACGTTCAACCCATTTCCTACGGTTAATACAATTATCTATTACATTTTGATTCGTTACAATGTTTCAGGTTTTTTTAATCCGGGCAACGAACGTAAAATCCATTGTAGAAAATGCGAAAGTTCCATCGGGTGGAAGAAGGGGAGTCTTAAATCCGACGACGCGAAGGACGAAGAGGCGATCAATGACCGCGTTTTAAGCAATTTGCATTAATCCGCGCGGCAAGTACTCGCGCTGTTTGTTAGCGATCGGATCGATAGTTGGTCGGCAAAGTAATTCTGGGTAGCGATTAAGGTCTCGTGAAGCGATACCGGTACGGTGTCCAGGCGAATAATTCTATGAAAAGAATAGTTATCCCAAATAATATACCTAGTTTTCGTGTAACATCACCTACTGCAGCGTGCACAGTGTTTACTCATCTCGACACGCGGTCTCAAACCTTGGATACTTTCATCGGATATAATTACTCTAAATCACATTAAGAAATTGTCGAGCAGAGTCTTGTATGAGACACGTATCGAGATACCATCGATGGGATGCTTCGAATAATGTAACGTGAATGCGCAGACCTCTATACAATCATGACATTTATACAAGCTTCTTTACGTATAAATATCATGATTGGCTATGACTAAACTAAACTGTGGATGTTTATGTATATATAAGAATTTGTAATCGTTTCAGATAAAACGAGAGGTTCGTTGAACTGGAAAAATAGACGAACATCCGCAGCGTGGCTAAAACGATGCATGCGTTCGGCAATGGGTATGAACGAGGACGTTCTCAGAAGAATTAATTGAATCGCGTGCTCCTCGTCGATATACGCTTGATCCCGTGCTTAGTTCTATATTATAGATCATTCTCACGCATAGTAGATACTTCTTATACGCAGTAACGTACGACATTAGAATTGCACATTGATCAACTTAGTTTAACAGTCATAAATAGAGTTTTCCTCTTTCTTGCTCCCGTTTATAGTTACATATAATATTATTTATTTGTTGCATCGTTCCTCAGCTTCGCTTCATGCCTCTCTCTAATGATACAGGCACGTCAGTGAGAAACATCATGTCAAATTACCTTCGATTACAGTTTGATTTAATGATTTTATTTAAAAAAACGATGAATTTATTATGTATGATATTTCTCACTGACTCTGCGTACGAAACGAAGCTGTAGAAAGTGTTTGCTTCCGTCCTCGAACATGGCTCAATCGTGTGATACTTTTATGCGGCTATTAATGATCGGGTTATGGGAAGTTCGAGCGATGCAAAGCAACGATGTCTGAAGATGATTGCAGCCTCGCGTCACTAATCTTTATACGCTCTACAATTTACCATTGTTGAAGCATGGACAGAGTGCGTTTATTATTCGGCTGCAGAATCCACGTGCACGGTTATTCCAGCCAGCGATGCTGTCGGTACCTTTCAGTCTACTGCCTAGAGAGGTCCGATAAATAAGACAAATAATTTTTACTGTAAAAAAGTTGAATCATAATAATTAATTAATCTGATCCTCCTTTTACACTAAAAACTGAACATCGTTCAACAAATTTCTAATAATAAAGTGTAATAAAAAATGCTGATTAGCAGAAGTCTGAATAAATTGAGTTTAGAATTATTAGGAGTAATAATTGTTCCTAATAATTCGGACAGAGATCAAATTCGACGTACGTCCAGTTGCGCGACGTGACGCAATAATCTTTTACACCAATCATTTTTACCTATCATTTCTAGTATTAAAATCGTGTAAAAGGAGGGCTAGCTCTAGCTTCTCGATATGCCCCTATGTACATGCACAGTCTAATTCTCTAAGTTCAACTTTGTATACTTCGTACCTTGGCTGGAGTCACCCTTCTGTAACATCAAACGAACAGTTCAGTGTCAATGAATAACCGCGATCGACGAAACGTTGTATGCGGAGCGTATGTCATGCATAGATATAAGAGAATCCCACCGAGGGTACAATGTATTTTTATTCACCCCGTGAATGAGAGGAAACATGCTTCGGGAGAGTTTCACAGAGAGTTTGCACATTTTTCATTACATATTATACGGTAAATAAAACAGCGGATTTTCATACGAAATTTCTGTTACAGGTACGAAGTGAAATGCCAACACGTTCTCCGCGTACAACGCGCGATAAGAAGATCCGATGGAATTACCTCGGGACACT
>SHCU01000846.1:22016-34202 GCA_004307685.1 Ceratina australensis | reverse complement strand
GTCGGCCTTGCTCGGGTGATTCGTTTAGTTTTGATCGGGGAACCGTTCAACGTGTCTCGCGTAGGAGGAACTTTAAGGAATGATGATTTTCACGACGTTCTGTTTCTGAGGTAGACAAGTGGCCGAGAACAGCCTCGGGATTGCCATCTACGGCTGGAACTACGGCTAGCATAGCGTTTATTCGTAAGGGGAAGATCTACATCGGCCATGTAGGCGACTCTGGTATTATTTTGGGCTATCAAGTGGACGGCGACCCACAGTGGCGTGCCAAAGCCTTGACTAAGGACCACAAGCCAGAAAGCGGACCAGAGATGGTCAGGATACACGAATCCGGTGGAAAAGTAGTCAGCAAGTCCGGTGTTCCAAGAGTCGTATGGAACAGACCTCGTATCGGGCACAAGGGCCCGGTCAGAAGGTCGACTCACATAGATGAAATTCCCTTCCTTGCTGTTGCTAGATCTTTAGGTAAAATGACGATCTTTATTCCTATTGTGCGATTCTCAATGATTAGATTCAATTAAGTTTTTATTACGTATCACAGGCGATCTTTGGAGTTACAATTACGAGTTAAATACGTTTGTTGTCTCACCGGAACCTGATGTGAAAGTGGTAGCAATCGATGTGGAATCGCATCGTTGCCTTATTTTTGGAACCGACGGCTTATGGAACATGTTAACGCCACAGGCTGCAGTGGCTATTGTCCAAGCCGCGGATAGGCACAATGAGAAACACTTAATTGCTCAGCAGACATACAATGGGGTATGTTCACGTGGACTCCTTGTCAGATATTCGGTGCATGGCCATTGTTTCTCGTCTAATTAGTATTTTAAACAGCAAACTGATAATGTTCAGCTATGGATAAATCCGTCGAAGAGCTTGGTGGATAGGGCATTGGAGAAATGGTCATCAAAGAGGTTGCGAGCCGATAACACGAGCGTTGTTACCTTAATGTTAGACCCGCCAGGCCCGTCTCGCAGCGAGGTATGTTGCTCGGATCGAATTTGTTTACAATTTATTGAGTCGCTAAACGAATTTGTCTTTTCAAACAGATTTTATTGAGCCAAAAGGAATGCGTTGTAACACATCATACAATTCACACTCCTGCACCAGTGCCAGTCGAGAATCCAGAGAGGTGTAACAATTTTCCTCTAGTTCCAAATCCTCCCTCGCCTATAATAAGTGGGCACATAGCAAAGAAAATGGATTGCCCAGAATTGGTCGAGGAGAGTAAAAAAGAAACAGACACAGAAACAATACCTGTGGAGAGTTTAGAACAAAATCAGATCGCAGAGACGCACACGAATGATAACACAATTTCGCCAACAGAAAATATCGATGTCGCAGAGACATCGACTAATGAATTAGAAAACAATATAGTGGATATTGATAGTAGTATTGATAATATCGAGGAAGTAAAAGAAGAAACATCGACGACGGATAGCGATATTACTTTAATGATTGAGCCAGACGTCTCGAGAGATAATGAAAACGACGCGGACATCCCTGGCGATTCGAATATGATACCACACCAAAGTGCATTTTCTAGTGAGCGCGATTTAACGGATTGCGCGGAGGTCGACGGGGTCGGTAGCGACAAAAGCGAAGTAAAATCTACCGTAGTGAATGGCTCGCGGCACAAGCAGCCTACGTTATTCTCGACCTCGAGGACGACGGAAGTCCGTAGCGCGAGGAGGAGGCATAGTCTGACCGCGAGTAACTCCTTAGACAACAATGCGAAGACGTACGTGAACTTCCGGCTGAAGCCGCGTAGCGCGAAAATGAACGCCACGGATGAAACTGTGATGAACTCTTCGACGAGCGTTAATAATAAACGGAGGCATAGCGCGATAACGCAGACGGTGGTGAATCAGGTGGAAGAGTCTCCTAGCTTGTTACAAGAACCGTGCGTGAAGAGGAAGACGCGGTCGGAAGATCAACCGAACCCGGTCGATGAAAACGACCCGGTGAACCAGAGTGTGAAGGATGCTGGCGGTAGTCCGAGTTGGCCTAACGGTGCGGAGGCCAGGTCCACTGCTGGTGCGACGCCTGCACCTGTGCAGGAGAGGCTACCCACGTTAAATATCTTTCAAAAAAACCTAGGCAAGAAAGCTACGCCGGTGAAGGCGATCAGAAGATCGTCTCTCGAGTGGTGGACTAAGAGTAGCAAATGGTGGGCCTCTAGTCTCGGCGCGAGGGAGAACCGATCTAGTAATTGCAATGAGCGGAGGATTAGTAGGAACGTGTCTCTCATTGGTTCCTCGGAAAACACATCGGTTCCCCAACGATGGCTCAGGTTAGTCCAACATTCAATTTATTATTGAGATAAGGATACGATAAAAGAGTATATTTTCTTAACAACATGTCATAATTCGATGAAAAATGTATTGCGGTTTAAAGAAAATGAACTCGCACTCTTTCTCATAGTCTAGTTATAACTTATCGACTCATTATTTGCGGAAGGTGTATCGACGATGTTTATGTGTTTTTGTCTGGTGCCAGGTCGGACACCATCGCTGCGACACCTGTAAAAACACTTCGTTCGCGTAATGTGGACATAACTGGACACACGATATCCGCGCAGTTAGTACACCAGTACGGAATAGTGAAGCAGAGCCGTCTCTCTTTGCCGGGTAAACTGAAACAGTCTGGCGGGAACGGTTTCCTACAATCGAGTAGAGTCAGGTCAACATCCCTATCGTCTGGTATCAAACAAAGTAGTAATAATACCGGGAACGGTGCGTGTTCCACGATCAGCACGACGAATCCGGGGTGTAACGCGAGTTCCGGTATAGCGAAGAGAGTCAAGTCGCCGTACAACCCGAGCGCCAGATCGTTGAGCACGCGGTCCCGCATTAAGCGGCTCGGGAAATGAGGTAAGGCGGTGTCATATACTTTTTGTTAAATGTACACAGGGTATCATTCTTTACCCTCATGTTGTCATTACTTCACACGTCTCGCTTTACGAACGTTGCATTTTTATTTTCTTCGACACCAAAACGACTATTTAGGTTTAATTAATTACGAGAACAAAATCCTGTTTGTTTTATCATGCCCCGATCCTTTTACGATAATTTCGGTGTCGCGTAAAATGTTCTCTCGATTCTCCGATGAAGTCTCATCGTCTTTTCGAATTCCGTTCGCATTTTACGGAACGAACAATATCTTTAATTTGAAAAATATGCATAGATCAATCGCAACAACGGAAACTAGGTACGATGATTTAGCAGAAACATGATGCAGCATGCATTTTCATTTATTTTTTATTGGGACACCTGTACAATTAATTTTTGTTTGTCACGCCTGACAACAAGTTTTGACTCGAAAATCGAAGGTGTGGAAACGTTCCACGATCGAATACAGTCTTGAAGTTTAATCGATGTCTCACTTCATCAAAACTCAGATACCAGCAGATAACTGGACCGCTGTTAATGTGATTCAAACGATTTTATCACACTTATTCAATGCCCTTGACGACGAATTAGACCACGGATTTTTATGCATCGGGATAAAATAAAGCGAGACAGATTTCGCATAAAAATCTGCAGGCGAACCAGAATATTAAAAAGACTCCTTCCATTATTTTATGCTTTCTAATGTCTAACTATATAGTTAATTAAAGAAGGGGGAGAAGTTCGAAGGAACGAATAAAGTGAACATATGTATAAAGTGTATGTGAAGTGCGTGCAGTTGAAAGACAGGGAAATGATGCATGTATCGGAGGAAAATGTGAAGTATGTATGTACGCAAGTCTCTTTTCCTTTTTTTCTTTTTCATTTCCAATGATTCCTTTAAGCGTTGCAGTCTTCTGCGAGGGGATCACTTCTTAAGGGGTTTAACGAGCCGTTAAAGAGATCGCAATTTGCTTACAGTAAGGTTTGAAAAGAGTTATTATTATAATTATTATAGTACGTAGGTACGTAATCACGATGAACCGCCGCGCCGATCAGGCGCGGGGGCGGCCGATCAGGATCACGACGAACGACGCGGAGTATAATTAATCATTAAATTTTGATATTCAACTTTATACGAAGGCAGCACAAAATATAAAAGAGTCTCTCTGTCTACAAGGTGAAGGCTCGCGATTAATAAAATAAGCATTTAAAAGTCGTTCGCCAATTCTGTCCGGCCGCCGTTCTGCCGCAAGGTGGCATACAAAATGACTGTCTATAATGCGATTATAAAAATGTAGATTTATATTTAGAATCGTTGACAAAAAAGTAACAAATATTGATTTTGTTTAATGAATCATTTAACACGATTTGTACAATTATTTTTGTTGAGACTCGCGTTCCTCATTTATTTTCATCCCGGGGACGCGACCTCCCAGTTTACGGTATCCATTTGAATTGAGAATTCGCGGAGGAGAAAGTGCGGAATGTACTTTACCGGTAATTTAGTTGATAAAGCATCATACATAGTTACGAGTCGTTATTGAGAATGAGAGGGAACAAGAAATTTTCATTTGGGCTCAAAGAATTATCGATGAAATTTTATTTAGAAATCTTCGAGCTAGCTTCGTTTTAGCCGACGTTCAAATATGCTTTATACGAACTCGATTATCTGTGGTCTGCATGGAAGCAAAACGAAAGGTTTATACACGAGTTTGTAAATATTTTTATACGTTTATGTTTCATCATAGACAGTACAGAGAAACATAATTATCAAAGAATATATGAGAGGGAAAAAAAGAAATTTTTGACACGTGCCTACAATAGTTACCATTTATGTATATAATATAAATATATATGTATGTATGTATAAAGTGTGTTCAATCATGTATCATGGACCAAGAAGATTTCTTCATTCTTGCGTTGGGCAAGACCAAATATGTAATTGAAAAAAGCTTACGTGTATAAATTGTTTCTTCTTGGTGCATGCGATCAAATTGGCACTATACATATGAATATATGATTATGTATGTAAATATATATAGACGCCGAATATATATACATACATATGTAAAAAAATATAACTTAGCGTGAGCCACGAAATCTGGACGACTTACATTTCTCTGAGCCAGAGAATAATAACTGAGTACGGCGCAAATAATTGTGTAAAGAAATAAAAAATTGAAAGCTGTGCGAATTAACGGAGATATATGCCAGCTCGTCCGATTGGATGGACACAACGTGGACGCATGTAGATAATCATCATAGGAACAAATAAAGAAAATCTTTGCTAGCGTTTATTTATATACACGAGAAAAATATATATGATATACGTACATATAGAGGAAAATGGAAAGAAAAGTTATAGGAGTGGACGCGGTGGAAGAGGTCCGTCTGGTTGCGCTTCTAGGTTTACGTAGGACGTGCGAGTAAAAAGAAAATAGGAGGACAGACAGGGAGTGAGAGAGTAAGTATTTTCTGTGAGTGGGAATACGTAAATAAAAAAAAATAAAAAAAAATAAAATAAAAAAACGGTAGGATTTGTGCGTGGTGCGGATGGTGATTTTATGGTGGTTTATCTCAGGTTGAGGAGAGGCGAACTCGAACAAATGTGTGATCACGTTTCAAAGCTGTATATTTTAATTAAAATAAACAGAATATACAAATGTTTTTAGGGAGGTAAACATTTTCTTCTCTGCGGCAGCACCCAGCGCGAGTTTAGCGAGATTTCCGCCGGGGTAACGGGGTTCAAATAGAAACGAACAGTTACTGAAAACCACTGTTTTATTTTCCTATACTGTTATTTGAAAAAATACAATTTTACATATATACAGAGACACAGTTAAGTCGGGTTTCATTTTGACGTAATTAAATGACGATCATAGGCATTTTCATAATTATTCTTAGCTTACATACATATATATATAACGTTTAAATATTTTTCTATGTATCATACATAATGTACATGCTCGGTATATTTGATTGAACTTATATATCAATTAATAATTACTTTCCTTTTGTTTCGAGCCGTCGATCGACGGTTCGCGATGTAAAGAGAAACGCGAAAAGCGGTAAGAACATGGTTTCTTATAAGAATTTATCGTACATGCTTGTCGTCTCTAACGGATAGTGCACATATTTTTTTTTTCGCAGAGATAGAATATTGAAAATTTATAAAAGTTATGAGATAATACTGAAAGTTGTAAACCTAAACCTCATTAGATAGATTTTAAATTACGATGAAAATCTTTCATTCAACGAAGAGTATAGAAATTCCTTTTGATTATTTCAACTTTCATTTGTTAAACGGCTTAAAAAATTGGATTACGTATTGACTTTTATTTAGAATGAATTCAATTACCTATAATGAAAAGTTTCTCTAAGGGGACTTAAAGTTTAACACGTTAGCACTGCATTGACACAGACGATCTTTATCATTGACTATTCGTAACACGTAGAATTATATTTTTCTAATCTCTTTTCAGTCTGACACTTTTTTCCTAAAGTGCGCAGTCGAAAGAGATTCAATGTACAGCGGATATCCAATTAAAATAATAGCGAACTTTTCAGATTAATTTGCTTCGCCTGTTAATCATAATAATAAAGTTCTCGAAAGCATTCGCATTTGAAATGAATCGTAACGTTAACTCCGAACCGTGAAATTTTATTATTATGACCAACGATCCCACCGTCGACTCAGCATTCCTCCGGTTTAAAGAGACATTCACGAGAATCAATTACGATAAGGCACAGAATACAGACTGCACTTGTACGTCAGAAGTGTGAAAACTGAGTCACTGAATTGTTAGTACGTTCCTTTGTGATCGAAAAAGGTATAACGCGTTTAATTTAAAGGAACATCATGAGTTTCACAATTCGCGAGAATTTTCCTTACGAGTTAGTACTGCGAAAGATATTTCGGGGTGGTAAAAAAAATGTGCAAATACACGTACAAGTGGCAAGTGTGTGCATATTGGGCGATCGTTAAGAGTACTCCCATTAACATTTTTACAAAATACTATTAATTAAGTTTGTTCATCATCTAAGATAATGAAAGTACCCTTAATGACATTATGTACACAGACTTTATTATCTCACTCATTTACTATCATACCTGTCAATTTTCCTCTTAAAAAAGAAATTGCACAAGTAAACCTAGTCGTATCATTTCTGAGAACAGAATATTTTTCACATTACCGTGTAAATTAATTGTCAAATAATGGCATCCACTGAAAGAATGAAAGTATAAATACTACAACTAAATTGTCCGAAAACGTTTGATCCTCAACGAATAGCAAAATTAAATATATCTTTTATCACGCTATCTCTGTAAAGTATTCAAATGTACAATATTTGTAAATGATGAATGGTTTACAAAACCCGGAGGCGTAACGTGCCTGCCTTTAGAATTTCAATGCTCTTTGCCCGTTCGTAGTGACCAGTCGTGTAAAAAGTAGTACCATTTACGTATACTTATACTAAATGCTTAGAGGTAATAGGGGTATTTACATATGCGATTTTACACGGGTTTTAAGACGTCTTCAGTAGCGATATTTGAAATTCAATCCCAGAACGACACGAACCAAATTCGTCGCCGAATATCAGAAATGATCTCTCCGATCCCGATCGATGTCGCTCTGGAATTATATCACGTTATGACACCGCGAGATAATAATTGCATAAGAACTGTCTTACTCTCTCTTGAACGTGTTCCGTGCGGAGAACTCTTTTCAGTAATTATCCGGTAAAAGTATTAGCACATAATGTACAGTTACGAAACGGATCTTGCACGATTTCGTGGGAAACGATACGGAGGCGATGACGACGTCCGTCATCACGATCATCGGGTTTCTTTTACCCTCTAATTAATTCATTTCACGAACTCTAGAGCGTTGGAAGCACCAATTCAATTTGCCAGCCGGAATAAAGAAACGCGTTTATAATAAAGTAATCGTAAAACACGTAACTAATGGCTTCTCCGTTAGGATTTAAATCTTCTAGTAAACTGTTATCAAATGTTTCTCAGTCTTGGGAGATTGATTCGTATTCATTTTCTCCGCGTCGAAAAGAAACGAGCTCGTTGAACGAAAGTGCATTTTTAATTTGTAACTCATCGTTGAGAAAATCGTTTAGAAACAAGAGTCGAATTTTGATTTTAGGAGTCTTCGCTGTGCCCCTGAACCAACTTGAGCAGTGTACCATTTATTCTTTTGGCATTTATTTATAAGGCCATGTTAAGCATGGCTGCGTTTTCCGGTCTCGGGTGAAACCGGCGGAATGAGATAAAGAAAAATGCATTCGTAATCGCACCACACACTCTTGTAAATGTACAAGTATACATACGAGGCACCGTATTTAAAACGCTAAATATTTACAATTATGTCCATCCTAAGTCCGTCAGCTCTTAGCCGAGAAGTACGTAAACGTCCAGAACGCGTTTTGCTACACTACCGATAGACGCGAGGCTTTTTTGTTTGCGAAAAAATCGGGTCTACTTCGATACTCGATTTTCTCGAGAACAGAAGCTCTTTCATATATATATATATAAAAGAGAAACGTTCTTATCATTAGTCCGATCAGCACATTTGCCAATCCTGATTTATTTATGCTGCCGTGACACGTTTGTACTGCGAACAAAGAACTGTCGACGTGAAACGAAGAGGAACTGCAGGAACTACCAGCCGTAGGAAAATCCATCGAGCAACGAGGCGTTTTCTTCGCGTCGTTATCGATCGCAGCGAATGTTCATTGGAAGGTTCGCCGGTCCGGGAACCCTTAGAAACGGTGGCCGACCGGTCCCACCCAGCTTTCGGTTGCCACCGTCCCTGTGCCGATCGTCGGATGGAGCGAGGCGCTGCCACTTGCCCGGGGGACACCCGCGGAGCACGCGTCGCGCCCGCTTCGCCACGGGCTACACGGCGCAACCCTTCCGCGTGCCGTAAAGGATCTTCAATTCCGGTACGATGATCTTCTTGATCAACGCGTTCGTCTTCGCCGTGAGCATCTCCCTGTGCGGGTCCTTCTTGAAGATCTTGATCCCCGGCCGATGCACCAGGAACGCGTTGTCCAGGATCAGGAAGTCGTAGTCGAGCACGCACAACGCGTAACCCTGAAACCGAGAAACCGTGTGAGCTCGAGTGAAATCGAGTGAAATGCCGATTTTCATTTACTCTTGTTAGCAGTCATTTATAACCAGGCTGTTAATTGAAAAAAATCGTACTGATAATCAGGAGGAAGTTCGAAAAGGAGTAACTTTCACTGAAACCAGACCCGTCTCTCACGTAGAAAATGTTAATAAGAATCGTTGAAACGAATTCGAAAGGATTTTCAAATCACCTGCGTCATTTTATCGCTCTTGCCTTCCCAGCTGAGCCTCTCGTCGTACAGAGGATCGTTGTTGGTCCCGATGAAGATCGGCTCCCAGTGAACGAAACTGCCGGTCCTCTTGCCGACGTGGAACACGTGAAGACCCTCGGTCTCCGGTGCCTCCTGCCACTCCTTGCTCCGCGGTACGTTGTGGCAGCCGGAGCACAGCTTTTTGTGAAACGGAATCGCCGTGCCCGCTTTCAACATCTGAACCTGGGAATCATTTTTTCGCACGAATCATAAAACGCTTCTGGGTTCAACGTCGCCTATACGGTTTCATCAAATGAAACCGGATCTATCCGATAGCATGACGGTTAATGAAACGAGGCAGAAGAGAAAAAAAGAAGGAGCTAGGCGTTTCGCTCGTCAGAGGCCAGTGGCCAGCTGCACGGAGCTAATTGTACGGTATCAAGGTCCACGGTCAAAGGAAGCGGCGTTGATTGAACGACCCTCGCGTTCATGCCATTTAACGCATTGTCAGGCATTATGCAGGAGCGGCGCGCGTCGCAGCACTCTTTTCGCACGCGTCTAATTACAGCCTTGGTTCCAAGTTCAGCTTTAATGTCAAACGGTGAATGGACTCCGTGACATAATAACCATTACGCGTTACATCAGCTAGCACAACGATTTCATTCGTTTCCGGCTGCTTACCAAACGCGTCTTGTTGTTCGGCGGCTGGCTCTTCTCGTCGACCTCGAAGATCGACAGCACGAACACCTTCGGGTTCGGCTTGTAAAGGGCCGACTGATCCCGTTTGCGGATCATCTCCAGAAATTTCGTCGGCAGGTTCGGACTCGGGTAGAGTTCGATGTCGCTGGCGAACACGTAGTGCGTTGGCGCCGATTCCCTGGCTATGTTGCGGCCGACGTTCACCGGGTACAGCAGCTTCTTCTCGTTCTTGTACATCTTCGAAAGCGTGACGTTCACCCAAGGCGCTCCCAGCGAGCAGTTGTACGTGTCCGCCCAGACTTTCTCGGCTGCCGGTACCTGCAATTATATAATGAAATCAATAAAATCACCGGCCTTCTGTTGATCAATAAAAAGGACGCGTCTTTCAACGGTGAGCTCTATAAAAATCGGCAAGAAATTAAACAGACGGCATGGGAAGTAGCGTAGGGACGAACTGTTATTAATTCGCAGCGTGTCGATACCGCGTGTACGTAATTAATTAGAACGCGGAGCCGCGATTGCCAGACACGTACCAATTACACCCGTGAGAAGCTCCCCGCCTCTACTTTTGTCTCGAACAGGATTCCGTTTCGGTTACGTAGAACAAGAACGGAGTATCGATGGGTCGCCTCCTTCCGATCGTTTAATTAACACTTTCACGACCTTTCATCGCGATCCACTTTTCAGTCTTCCTCGTTAGAGAATGGATCGCGTTTCCGACTGGTTACCCGATACGGATCTCACCTTTCCTGTCTGAATTTTAATTCTCACGCGCGTCCAGGAGATTGCTCACCGTACTGTCGTTAATTTTATTCGAACAATTCGTGATTTGTCGTACGGTTACATCAATCGTGTGGAATTTGGTGTGGAATTTGGAAGATAATTTGCAAGAAATCGTCGATATATTTAATTCTATCTGTACTGAGTATCGCGTTACGTGTTACAAGGAATGCGACCAGACTTAGTCGGGTTTCGGTAGCCGAGCGTGTATCNNNCTGTACTGAGTATCGCGTTACGTGTTACAAGGAATGCGACGAGACTTAGTCGGGTTTCGGTAGCCGAGCGTGTATCGTGAATTGCGTATGTATGTTACGAATGAAGAACGCGAGATGGTATAATGTCACGCACCGATAACGCAAACAAGTCAACAAGTAGCGTGTCCAAGCGGCATGGTCAATGTCAACAAGCGACTCGGTGGCGTCGAAATTCCGCACGATCAGCTCTGACGCGTGTTCTGGATACGTGAGTGATTACCATATCAAACGTGCCGAGAGGATCCCGCGGAATCCCTTAAAAACCGGACCGCGGTTGGAGATCGTCACAATTGGAAGTAACGATTAGTCGAGTTACTTGTGCGACACGCGAGGAAAAAAATATGCGTCTGACCGCTTGTTCCGCGATTCTCCTGCTGTGCCTGGCGGTGAGCCATGCCGTACCCGCGGCTAAGTTCGCGAAGACCCCGGAGAACGGTCTCGAGGAGATTCTGAGCAGTGAAAACAAGGAAAGAGCCAAGAAGTCCCTGTACACGTCCTCGTCTGGGAACATGAAGATTCAGAGTTCTAGCAATCAGCAAGGCCAGTCCCTCTCAGAATCTGAGGCTTTCCAAACTGTGAGACTGCAATCAGGTCCTCAGATGCAGACAATTGCCAGCCAACCACTTTTGCAAGGAGGAGTACAGAGCTACAATCTGCAACCATCGACCGGAACCGTTCAGACGTACAAGATCCAGCCAGTCCCTCAGTCCTACAGCCTGCAGTCTCCTGTACAGACTATTGGTATCCAACAACCTAGCAAGACTGTCACCATGCAGTCCTCGAGACCCGTGCAAATCGTCAACTACCAATCGGCCCCGCAACCCGTGCGAACCGTCAACTATCAGACATACCAACAACCTGCTCAAACTGTAAGCATCCAGCCAGTTCAAACGCCAGTTCAATCTCTCAGCGTACAAGTTCCGAGCCAGCAAATGATTACCGGTCAATCCGTTCAGGAAATTATCAAAGTTCCCTCCCAGACTCAAACTGTTAGCTTCCAATCCTCCTCGCAGCCTATCCAATCTCTTAGCCTCCCGCAGCAAACCGTACAGACGTACAGTGTTCAGCAATCCCCGAGACCGATTCAAGTTCTGAGCGTACCCTCCTCGCAGCCAGTTCAAACCCTGAGCCTCCAGTCCTCTTCTCAAACGTTCGGCGTTCAGCCAGCTCAAAAGCCGATTCAAGTTCTGAGCCTCCCGCAGAAAGTTCAAACCGTCAGCTATCAAATT
>SHCU01000845.1:32998-45427 GCA_004307685.1 Ceratina australensis | reverse complement strand
AATATTATATAGAACTTATATGATTGTTAACATCGTCTTAAATTATTTAAATATGCTTATAATTAAAATATGGATTGTGCTAAAGCTGGAATCTGGCATAGTTTTTTTTGCTAGAGATACAGTTAACGTTCCGAGGCGACTTTTATACTCGGCTTATTAATTACCGCGGCGGTATGTGTGGAAACATTCTTGCGTTCGGTCTATAAGTTATGTATGGAAGCCGGGGTAGTTAGCCGGGCCAATAGAGAGCCGGGTACCCGGTTAGCTTTTTCGTCACGCTCACGGCGCGTCGTAATTTCCGAAAAATCCGAGCACTCACGAACGAGCGACACGTTCCCCTTTTTTTTCGCCACTTTTTTTCCGACAGCGAATAATTACGGAGCACTTTTTCGTAGCGGCGCGTTATTTTTCGGGAACAAGTGCAGGCGAGCGCGCGTGTTACCCGTTGTTAACACTGCCGACGCGTGTTGACACTGTTCCGTAAGCAACGAGCATTCACGTTTTTCTCCCTGTTTTCGGATGCAAATCGATGCACTCTGCCAGAAACATTGAAAGTAGTATACTTACCATATATCATTTTCAAATATCTCTTATCGAATACAATTTTTTGGATTATTGTGACCAAACGAAGAAGACAGTAAAATTTACGGATGTCTTATACAGAAAAACGCCTAATTTCGCGATTTTGTCAGATCCTAGGATTTAATGTTTCAGCGATCCTAGTGCATAGAATCCGAAAACTTAGTAACCTCCATTATACGAGTTTTAACGTGTGTAAAAAGTTTCGCTAAGATTTGAGAACCTTCAAGTTTTGCCAAATTTTGAAGGGAATTTCGAAGTGTATTTTGGTGACAAATATATGATTAAATATACACCCAGTTTTCAGACTAAACTTTAGGATAATAGAAATGAAAGATTTCACATTATCCACAATCTATCTATATCGGGCGTTAACTTTTAGCACGTTATCTTAGCGACAGATCGTTTATTGCCAATAAACAAGAAGAGAAGGCTTTAAATCCTTTAGGTGCGTCACCTGTTCTTTATGAGTTACTATCAAACTTGAACGTCACGGCTAGCAGAAAGTGTGCGTAAAGAGCAGCAGTGCATTCGTTCATAAATGTTCAATACTGTGCATTTTCGATTTGTTCTTTCATCGCGACGCCTGGAACTTTCCAAAAATAACTTTACTTCATTTAATACTCTTACCCTTGAAACCTTTGTTTCCGCACGTACTTTCCCAATGTGTTTTAAAAATATTTTTATCTCTCCACTCGGTGCTACTCCATCTTATTTCAAACGTTTTCGAAAAATACGTCCACGGTCGTCTTTAATATCTCGGAGAGGCCACATGGAAGTTTCCTATCTCGGTTCAATAACGTTGTCCCCACGACAAATTCATCTTGATGGATTTACGATCGTTAAAAGAAAACAAAGGTGGGTCATCGGTGTGCTTCTACTTCAGGGTTTCTCCTGAGACTCCGTTACAGATATTAATGTGAAGAAAGTATAGTTTCCACTGCTGATATTGCCGAACCACGGGGCGGAGAAAGTTATATGGAACGCGAGAAATCGAGACTGATACGACTTTTATACCCTCGATTGTATCGCTGCTGTCCGGGTTACCTGGCCCGTTATATCAACAGAGACGAGCTTTATTAACGGCCAATAAACATAACGAAAAGAGGCAGGCCTTGCGTGTCGCTCCGTGGAAGCTTAATCCACCGCCCCTTTTATCCCAGTTCACTCTCTTCGATATATAAATGTAAATGGATTAGAAACATAATTTCTCGTTGACAGTGTTAGAAGAAAATCGATTACATTCTTCTATGTGAAACATGATTTCTTCAAAAATCTCAGATTTATTTTACTCAATTAATATAAATACTACGAATATACCTGAACATATTTCCTGGATACGTAGACCATACATTTTTTTGTCATATCTCATCATCTTTTTTGTCTCATTCGTTTTACTTTATATGTATCGAAGTAGATCAGTATGAATGAGAACGTGAAACCAGAATCTTCCATTTGTGTCTATTGGCCGTGTCTAGTTAAACATTTACTTCAGCTAATGCATGTCGGATTCAAATATCTATACACCGGATTTTTCTACATTCCAGTAATATTTTGTATACATATAGTAGTGTACATGTACCCATGATTCCAGCCTTCTAGCTACATTGGATCCCGAGATACAACGACTTTTCGAAAATCGAAAAAATCGAAAAAATCCAAAATCCCTTTAGATTTTTTCAAAATTGGGCGAAAATTTTCAGGCTCGCCGATCGGGCTGAAAGTATGCGCACACGTTCTCCTCTTATAGAAACACATTCACGCAGGATTTTCGTACAGTATGTACATTTAGCTATTTCATGATCTATCATGAACCGTCTAATCAGTGATCTAGAGATACATCATTTTATGATGCGATAAACATGCAAGCAAAACTATCAGTTATCTAATAGTTATTCGCTGGTTCTTAACACCTTTTTTTATATTTTCACGCGTGGACCTAATTGAACAGGTTGAGTGTAAATGGTTATACGGATATTATATAATGAAGTTTGAGACTTTTTTTTATTTGGACGATATCTGTTATGTAATAATGGTTTCTCGCATAGCGTAGAAGCAGTTTAGGACCTCTGGGAAGTGTAGCGGCAGCAATCTTCGTGATCGGCCCCTAACGGCGTTCTTTCGACTTGTCTCCTCCTCTATCGCGTTCCTTCCACTCGGGTGTATCTCGAACGTACGTGGCTGTTTTTCCGTCTAGCAGATGGCTGTATCCCGTCTCGGGGCTGGTCAACGGCTCCATTTAGATAATTCCATCGAAAAGGGACACGCAACAGGGGAAGTTTATTCCTTTTCCTGATGTCGGGGGTGTTTCTGAACGATTTGTTGCGCGCGCGATGACACGCGTCCGCAGGAGAATGACTCGTGAGTCGCAGAAAACTTTCCCATGACAAGATTAATCGGTAACCGTGTACGAGCTCCACGTTGGTAGATAATCGTCGAATATCATCCGCTACCTGATCAGATAGATATTTAACGTTAACCATTCGTTAAAAATAAAAAGGCTTAATTTAATATTTAAGTACGTATTATTCGCTTGTACAGTCAACGGATATAATTGAACGAACTATAAATCGGTATTGTAATTACGTATTAATACTGAATTTAAAAGCATTCTCGCTCGATTTTGCTTGGAATTGCTTTCGATTTATTCGAAAATTGGATGGCTTTCGAGCGTTCGATTAAGTCAATTACTTAACGGCATTGTATTAGTTTGCGCCTATAGCCGTCGCGCAATATCGCACCTGGTGCGGCGTAGAGTACTTGAGGTGTGTACAAGGCACAAAGGCTGACCTGAGCAAATCTTGGCGAGCACAAACTTCGTATCTGCCGGCTGGGCAAATTTCGCACCAGCTGCGCCGCGTTGGCTATTTACCTGTCCAATTTAGAATCAACGTGCACGAAATATTTATTCCCCCTTTTAAAGTACGTACTTCTCGTTCGGAAGTCCCGAAGAATCTCCTCAGTTTTTACCCGTTAGGAAACCTGATCGATACGTCGAATAGTGATCATTAAGCCGCGGATATTGATACATTCATCGGAATTCGTAATTATTCAAGGTACAAAACTTATATTCATAGTCGTAGATTAATTGTATGAGTCACATATTATAATTTCGAATAAACAGGAGAATACATTTATAGACTTAAATCGAACGATTGTTTCAAGTATTGATCGTTATGAAAAATTTACAAGGAATATGTTATTCGTTACACAGAATAATTTATCGTTGTATAGTATAGTTCGGTTCAGAATCAATATTTGTAGGCTACCCGTGCAGATAAAATCATGCTTCTGAAGGCTTTATGCAAACTGTTCGAGGGTTAACGTCTCCGAGCAAATCGGTCGATCGACTCCGATAGCCGATGTGCTCGTAACACATTGCCATAAAACGGCTGATTTGCTATCTGGCTATAGTTTTCTCCTTGCGAGCGGAGACCTAATCGCAAACTATAAGTTTCTTGCCTCCACGGTGATTATGGATTTTCTATTAAAAAGATATGGCACTTTTTCAATTAACTTATTAATAAGTTTTCTGATGTTGCACAATTTTACTCAGAAATGTCTGCGATTAATGAACTCGCGAGCGAACTAAACTACAAAATACCGTTAACGCGTACTAGCTATTTTTTACTACCGATTAATTATTAGTTTCGGTAACGTTTTCATATTATTTCTTCCTGTCATATGTGCCACCGTCTTAAATTAGTTAACAACTAGAAGCTTTTCACGTGAAGATAATTCGAATGTATCGAATGAAACAAGCAAGTTGAACGTTGATAAGCGTTCTGTCTCAGAATTATTAAACAAGCACAGACGCTATGAATCTGGCTCTATCGCGCCTCCTTTGTAGGATTAAGCGAAGCAAGCGTTAAACGGAGAACGATGCCTTCTGTGGGATTAAACGCGCCGGTTTTTAAAATCTCCGGTTGAATGTAGTCTAGAGTCTAGAGGAGTAAAATAGCAGGGGAACAAGGACTTCCTAAATAGTGTCAGAAGCATTACCGTAAAAGGAGGTGAAAGCGAGAGTGAGGCGCTATCTCGCTATCTTTTCAGGATGCCGGAGACACTAGGCTGGCACAAAGGGAGGCGCGTCTCTTTCACGGCCAGCTATGGAGCCGAGGGTGACTTTTCTTTTTACGCGCCACTGTGACAGCGTTCAAATGGTCAAACAACAGACGCGAATAAGACGCGAGAACCTCGTTTTAGCGTCTTAATATTTAGATAAGAATTTCCTCGCTTCTTATTTATTCGATCAATAAAATTTGTATGACCAGTAAATGATAAATAGCAAGGTGCAGAACAATTACAGATTGTATACATCGGATGTGTTCTGACCATTTGTATTTATAAATGGAAACCGTAAATAATATTGGGATTGAAGGCTACCTATCAATCTGGAGGATTCCAAGAGAAAACTAAATGACTTATCGAGACGCAAACCAGGAAAGTCGAACGTGGCCAATCGGCAAAGTGCAGGGTAGGCCTGATCAAGGAATACGAGCGAGAAGGGTCGGACTGATCTAACCTGTAAATACAATCATAGTCTAACCATAGAATTTCCGAACGTACTAAACCTTTTAATTCGTCTTCTTTGCAATTCAATCCCGTATCCACGCTTGCTTATCAATTTGAGAGAAAACAGCGAGAACAAGTGACTTAGGGAAGTTTCGAATGTAAAACCAATGGCCGAAGCGCGGGATAAGTCTGACCGAGGTATATCGACGAGAAGAAGTCAGGATTACGGCTGGAAGAGGATAAGACCGGCCAGACTTAGAAGCTTTATCCACTGTCCCTTTTTTCGCGTCTCCTCTCTACTCCGAGCCTCTTTGTCCTCCTCCAGAGCTGTTCGGGAGTTATCCAGCCCGAGGCACCCGTAGCTCCGACGACTTAATAATGCACCATCTCTCCGGGACCGTCATTTCGTAGAGACAACTTTGCGTAGATTGAGTACATCCACCCCCGCGTCTGGCCTCTACTCCTTACCCGCGCGAACTTGGGACGATTGGCAAACTGACTTCATCCGAGAGAAACCCGCTTCTCGTTAACGCACGTCCATATTTGCCTATTCCCAGCGAGTACTGCAGGGGTGGAGGCATAATTAGTGTAATTGGAAAAATTTGATGGAACCTTAACGATCTGCTTTCTTAATTTCATGCATTTAGTATAGAGTCATCTGTAAAAAAATGTAGTGTAATAACGATGACGAGCAAACGACGTCCAAAGAGGTACAGAACGCTAAATATGAAATTAGTGAAACGGGATGCAGTTGATTTCGTCTCTCTTCCTGATTTTAACCGTTCTCTATAAATAACAAAATTATTTGATAATCGTTTCGTCATCGAGATCGAAAGTTAAATCAACTTAATTGCTCGTGAATCCGACGCAAGCCTAAACGTTTCGAACACAGGCCATCGACTATTGGAAACCTGATTGCTTCTAAGACTGACTGATTTGCTGACTAATGAGTTGACTAAGGCTCGAGGCTTGATTGCTTCCGAAGCGCTTTAACGTCCCTCGATGACTGTTACCAGAGTTAGCGTGCTGAATCTGTTAATTGCTAACTTTTTAGCGCACCTTTCTAAATTCGTGTAATCAACTCTTTTCTATGATCCAATTGATATGCTTGAATTTTCGAAAAAATATATAATTTTCCACAAGAGGCAATCGTAATTACATACGTGCGTTACAAGCGACGATTTGACACGAGAGATAACGATGGGTGAATAAATACTGGGATAATTTCAAGTCCTCCGCGTGGGTCACATTCTTCGGGGCGTTTAAATGAATTTTTCAGAAAATTCCCCGCGTTCCTCGCGTAGTTAAAACATCGCGAGATCGTTGTTGATAAAGTCGCCGGTGAAATTACAGACTTTTAATTGCCGTTAAGTTCTACGATAATACCATTAACGTTGCGTATAAATTACTGAACGCGGGCCCAGGTGCACGCGTTTACGCGGGAACTCTCCGTTCTGGCCACGCTCCAAATGTACTTCCACGCAAGAGCGATGAATAAGTTTAAACAGCAATTTAATTTATCAGCTGCGGAACATATTCACCGTTTTATTCGTGCACCGGCGAATTGAAGCGATTGAAATATTAAAAACATTTATCACCCACGAATATTTATGACACGATGCATTCTTGATATTTTCGACGCGATTCCACAACGATTACTGGTATTGAATGTTTGTCGTGAGATTAGTTGGCAGATATCTCAAAGTGTTCCGAACACGTGTAACTTGAAATATAATTTTGAATCGGTATCAAGATCGGCAACTGGTAGTAACGGGAACTCGGCGGAAGTTTCGCCGTTTACTCTGCTAACTTAATTGGTAACGACGCGCGTATCGACACCGTGGCGGTTGATATTTAATCTTCGATTATCGTTTTCCATGTTCGGAAATCGCGAAGCGCGCGGGGCACATGGGAGGCGGCAAAGACGCCGCAAATTGCTCCGCTTAATTGGGTGTTGCTGCTGCTGCTGCTGCCTGTTGCTGCTTATGGACGCATTAGCCGAACGGCTTGGCTTACACCATGTATTTATCTATCGGCTACGTTGGTTAACGTCGACGTGACAGATACGTGTTATTCCAGCGCGTACAGAAGTCTTAAAGGTGGTTCATGCCTGTCAAAAAGTCTGACGAATCAGTAAACGTCGGAAATTCGCTTAATTAGAAGGTTATAGTAAATTATGGCATATTTTATCATTTGAACTTCTGAAATATACTTTGAAATAAATTAGAACTATGACTGCCATAAATGCTTATGTGGATAGATGAATGATGTGTTAGTATAACAGTATTTTACATGTATTTTCCAAAACTTTCATGTCCGTTAAGACTGGTAGCTACATTCTTATTCAGAATGCAAAACGGAAATAATAATAAAAATTAAACGCTAAAAGCTTGACATAGGAGCAATAATTAAGTTCTGGCTCACAAGTGTTCCTTAAAATATAAGTAATTATGTATGCTATGCGTCGATTTGCCGAAAGTGCTTTTGTTTAAAATTGTGGTACGTGCTTATCGCAAACACACGTTGTTGTCTCGACCTAACGGTTTACCACTGAAACGAAGCACCAGTGTAAGATTACAACGGCCTACCTTCGTAGCGAGCGTTATGCAACGGGTTGAAAATACAAGACAAACAAGAGTACCTTGTGTTACGCGATGAAAATGTGAATAACGCCCGGAAGTCGTTGTGCGCGTATACGAAAATGAAATATTCATTATTTAAATCGTTCTTCTTGGGAGACGTCGAGAAGTTTGCGGTGTTCGTAATCTAAAAGTAAAACAAAATTAATCTTCCGCTAAGTCATTATCACAGATTGTTCCCAAAGAATTAACAAAAGCAAATATGTTTGAATCGTATAATATTCAACGAATGACAAATCAATGCGACAAGTAGGATGTCAGCTTAGGGTTTAAAACTCGTGTTTTACACGATTATTTCTTTTATCATTTAAATATTTTAATATACATTCTGCACGTCTGCTTCTTCAGTTTCGTACATGGCACGTAACACTTATAATTTTTGGATACCCAACTTCCGTATGAATGCATTAAATTGGCAGATTTTCAAAGTAATGGAATAGGAAATCAGGATGTAGGAAGGAACAGATCACGAAACTTCGCAAGATTCGCGGTGTTGAAAGAAGTATCTTGAGCCGTGTTGAGGCGAAGGCTCAGGGGTGTCCTCCGGCTCCATTTATTTATCATATCGATAAGGGGCAAATAGCCGGAGGCGGTCCCATCGGAGATGACTCGCGCAGGGCTCTCGTCGCCGTCGAGCCAGGCGAAATAGGTGCATCCTGGTGTGGTGGTGGAACGCGTGCATGCATACGGCATGGCCGGTGTGCGATTTCCCTGTGTAACTTATCTTCATTTCACGACGGAAAAGGAAATGTCTGTTTTCTCGTCCTCACTTGTCACCTGCGCTGCTGAATTATGTATGCCGCGTGCACGCGTACACCTTACCGACGACCTCGAGTACGTTATTCGAGCATCGGGGGCTAGGAGGCGGCGACGCAACGTTTACCGCGAATCTCTTCCAATTTTCTTTGTTTCTCCTCGCGACGTGAAAAATGTATCACGCGCGATAGAGTCGTCAATTATTCGAATTAATCAGCAAAGCTCGTATGTTAAGCAAAGTACTTTTAATAATAATATAGGTATGTAATATATAATGCTTTTAATAATATAGGTATAATCCTTTTGATAACAATAATTTATTTACACTTTTAACGATATAGGTATATAGTACTTTTAATAATAAATATAATAATAAATTGTAGGAATTTTCTTTCTTTTGAAGAACAGTAATATCGATACTTTCAGTCTTACACATGTTTCTGGCAACAATCAAATTTTACAAGTGAACAAAAAATGTATTTGTGTCCAGACTAGAAACCGATCTGAACTCAAATCATGTCAGATTAAAAAGGTCGAACAGACTTTAACCCTTTGACTTACAATGCAGTCTCGGAGGTGTAATTCACTTTAAGTGAAATTCGTACAAATTCCGTTTTATTTGTAAGTTAAAGGGTTAAAACATCATTTCGGTAACTCATTCTCGGATAAACCTTACCATTAACCCCTTAACTTACAAATAAAACGGAATTTAAACGAATTTGACTTAAAATTTACTGCATTGTAAGTCAAAGGGTTAATTATTTTTTCGACATTTCACAGACATTTTAAATTACCTTTATTTCTTATATATGCACAACAGAGGCTTTCATTTTATTTCGATTAAATATCCTCCTATTTTAGTATTTCTTTTAAGAGCTCATTTTTCTCTCTTTTATCCCCCATTTCGGATAAATTCGCCGAGTTTAAGTAACCTTGAGCCCGGGCGTGTTTCTCCCGTTGAAACGCCGATAGCTCTGGTAATATTGAACGCAACGTAGCGAGAGAGCGACCGAAGGCACAATATGGATACCAATATCCTGCCACTTCTTAATATCCGCTTGAAAAGCACGTACGATGCATCGAAAATTTCCGAACGGATCCACGGCGGAGCGTTGTCGCGCGATTTCTCGTTATCGGCCCGGGATTGCATATTGCGTTCGAAGAGACGCGGAAATATCTTTCGTCCGAGGCTCGTTCTATTAATTAGTGATATATCGTGTACCGTTACTCGCAGATCTCCAACGATTCGACTATCCTCGTTCAGTATGATTTTTCACCGATCCTTGATTCATTCTGATCGGAGGATAAAGAGCATCGACTGTTCGTTGCACGCTTTCCGTTTTCTACTTGAAATGCGATCAAATTTATAATATTTTATTTCAATTATATCCGGGGCACAATACTATTTTCTCAGCGGAAGTTGAGCTGAAATTATTAAAAATAAAACAGACCATACTTATTTTCTGATCGCCGGAAATGTATCGCGAATATCAATATGGCGGTGCTAATTTATAATTCCGTTATGTTTTTACAGGAGCGTAAATAAATGCAGAACGGTGTTCGAATTACAAAAAAGTTTCATTTTGCCGGTTGAAAAATTGCCGGTAGAGGGATGTGCGTGATAAACAATCCTCGTTTTATTAAAATTCACGTTCTCATTTTTAACGCGAGTCGCGCATCGATATTTCATTTATTTTTACAAAAATTTTTTATCACTCTTCGCCATTTCGTTAAATTCAAACAGGCAGTAAATATGAGCACGGTATTCGTTGATTTTTCACAAATACATAACAAAAATTTTTTCTTTGTACATCGTTCTCTTCGATGAGCTCGAAAACGACTGCTGAACACGCTCATGTGTCGAAAACCCACACTCGGGTTACTTCCATGAACAGAAATTATCTTCTGTTTATTAACACCGGAACTGAAGACGTGTTTAGTCGCAAATTAAGGTACGATGCTTTGTAAGAGGAACCTCGAGAATTTGGTCCGTTGCGTACCCTTACATAATCCACTTTAAACATAGCGATAAGCGCGACTGGCCAGTCTTAATTCTACGAATATCCCTACCGATACATCCTAAGGACCAGGGGAACTCTACGAGAAAGGTCTTTGCTGTCACGAGAAATATACTGTGATTTTTATACTGTGATTTTATACTGTGATTTTTTACCCATCACGAAATATCTTGTATCGGATTAGTTTTCGGTGAAAAGCATCCGCCAAGTCGGTGCAACTGCAGAATACATATAATACATAATAGATGATTGACTCTCAGATTGAATTTCATTATTTCATATAAAAACTTAGACTAGATTAGTCGCTAAGAATAAACATGTAAAATTATTGATACGAATTTTATGCATTCATTGAAATATGATATTTACGGAAATTATATAAAATGATTTAATGTATAAAGTTACAGACAATATTAAAATTATGATTTTTAAAATACAATAAAAATTCTCTTTTAGATATCGTGTTCCACATCAGCATTACAAATAGCTCGTTCAACATAAAGATCTGGTCTGATTATTACTTTGTTTTATTAGTAAAGCTTTCATATGAATTTTATATTTAATACGATATCACATCAGAATTTATCTTACAGAGTTCCTTAATAATTTTACCAAATGTTACATCAGATAACAATTACTTGTACGCGCTATAATGAAATACATTAATTACGCTATCAGAATTAATCGTATGAAGATCCTGTAAGAAAGTCACGGTATCACGAGCATGAACATCGCTTTGAGAGTTCAGAACGCATTCGTCACGAGTGAAATACGCATTCCTGCGCTGGCAGAGGCCAAGTCAGTGTTCAACCTCTGCTATTTATTAGCTCGAAGCTGCACGTTGACGTGCCACTGTGTTGACTGTTGTTAATTAAATCCCGGCAATTATTTTACACGACGCTCGTAAACCGTCCGTATCTGTACCGTTCCGTGAAAACGAGCTACGCCATTGTTAGCCATCGATCCCCCTACGTGGAAACGTGCATGTGCCGCTTGCATTAACATCATATACATTCGTATCTTTGTCATATTTTTCCCTCCGCTCGTTGCCTTTTTCGTGTCCATAAATTCCTTTACCATTTTATATTCCTAATTGTAATCGACTCAAATTTACATTTTTTTTTGTTTATACAAATGTCATGCGTGCACGTGTTATTTTGTTTATATGAATATCTTGTATGTAGCAAATATTTTTTATATGAACATACTTACTTGTGCCATAAATATCTTCTGTTGAACATGCATATCAATTTTTGTTTGGCTAGGTATGGGACGGCAAAAGTTTTCTCGATATCCAACTGATAGCGCGCAAGAAGATTAAGGATCTTCACGTACAGCTTCGGACAATTATTAGTAGAATTGTATTTGGACGCTAGAAGTTCAGTGACAACTAATTTCGTCGATTCGGCTGTTAGTATAGACGTTAAGCCGGTCTCTCATTGACATCCGACGCGTCGTGTAGTTGTTGGATCGATGAGAAGTAGAAGCGGAAGGCGAATTCATCGTCCAGCGAACGACTCGCGAACAACCCATCCCCGCGGCGCGACGTGACGGCAAGGAAGTTTCTTTAATCCTTTGAGGAGCCGACCGAGACGGGGGAGAGTGGACGCGTTCCATTACGCCGGCTGTCGCTCTCTCCAAGATTAAACGAGTCTAGCGATGATTAAACGAGTTAGGGACTGATGCTATCAATTTCGGACCCCGTCCTTCTTGTTTTCCCAAAGAGTCCGCTTGTTCGTTTCCGCGTCCGAGTAATCAGTGTGTTGTACACGTGATACTTTACTCGCAAATTAACATTCGCAGTATCCACTGAGAAAAATGTAATTTGTAGACATTTTTATCAAGCCTTTGATATCGCATTATTTTTGCATTCTTAATCTCTATTAACTCCTTATATTTTCTTATAATTATTTTATATTTAT
>SHCU01000845.1:17486-29149 GCA_004307685.1 Ceratina australensis | reverse complement strand
TAAAGTGATCGAGAATATATCGCACGAATGTTATTCAGCTGAACTAAATAATTAATTGAATAATTGAATGCGTTATATCCTTTTTACATTGAGTTTTATAAACATTTGAATTACTTCTGTACAAGTTGGTTAAATTCTTCGATTTAAATTGGCAGAATAGATAATAATTGTTGATCTCTTTAAAACGAAGATTAGGAATTCTATTGGTTATAAGGTTGGTATAAATCAAGAAAGAATTCAATCACTTTAACTTATCGTTGGATTATAACTGCGAGCCAGCCATATGGGAAACGGTTGCTCGTAACCATTTACCCTTGAGGATTTATGGTCGATTCGTGGGGTTGGAATTAGGAAAAAAGGGAGGACGAACAGGAACAAGGGAAATCGGCACCGAAATATTGTGCAATTTGTTAATGGCGAATTTATTAGCAGAGACGGCGGGAGGGCTGGTTGAACGTGTTTCCAGTTGGCAATATCGCCGATTGATCGCGGTCGGTAGATGGAAATTAATTGAAACTTCATAGACGGAAATGCTATACGATTGCCACTTCTCACGGAGAGTTGAGAAAATATTTGGATGGTTCCCTCGATATTTGTAATTATGGATGACGCATATATTGGCCGTCATCATTTATATTTGCTTGTTTGTTTATTAACAAAAGTTATAACGGCTACGTCGCGGTGGTGTACTAACGAGCTAAGTTCAAAGTGCTACGCAAATTGCATACGAAGAAATTCCGAAGATTTAAAAAATCTTAATGACAAAGCAAGGTTATGGCGTATTGATAATCACTATAAAATGTAAAGTCGAGAAATATTTAATGTTTCATCCAAAATTTTTGCTAAAACATCTTATTCTGTTTTTTTAATGTATAATCTGATAATCGTGAAATATCGATGCGGTTTAAATATGCAGACTGCTCGCGAGATAATCTAACTAAACCGAAGTAACGTATCACTCGACACTGGTCACGTACACATGTCTGAAAAATAAAAAAATATTACCATTTTAACGTTTACGATTTGTCAATTTTTTGATAAAACCAGACAGGAATAAATTCGGCGTGGTGATAAGCTTCTCTGTATTATGTTGGCAGTCACATTTTTAATAGCGGCCGCCGCGATACCCATCTCGGATAGCGAAGCCCAGTGCTATAGTTTTTCTACATTTTTCAATTCACTTTTCATCTTGACGTATCTTTTATTTATCTACTTTTTTTGTATCTCTTATCTTGTATCTCTTATCTCTCATCTCTTAATTTCTAGATACAGACGAGTACCTCTTGATCTTGGAAGGTATACTCAAGCTAAACGAGTAAATAAAACGAGAAACTAATAAACAAGTCAAATCGATTATATCTTCTATAAACATTAACCGCATTTCGACGTCTGTTATCTCTTGTATCAAAGCCGAACTCCCGGGGGCTCCTCGTTTCCAATCAAACGCTTATCGACTCGAGAATCCTTATAAAAGCTCGTTTATTATTAAAGGATTTCTGGGTTCAGTCGCTAATTTCTGATAACAGATTGCAAATGTTTGAATTTAAAAGGTCACGTTCCCTCCTGATGATAAAGCCTTAATAATAAAAGAGAGACTCGAACAAAATGAATTCCTACGTAAACGACGAGTTTCATTTTTACTTTAAACAATGTAATTTAACTTAAACGATGTAACATTAATTTCGGCTTCGTATGAGAAATTACAGAAAGATCTGAAGCGCCAATTTAAATACAATGCACCGCCTTGGCTTATCGACGAGCGAAGCTAACCTCAGGCACGCGACGAATTATTTCGCGATGTGTACATGTGTACGCGAGCCGACGCGACAGCCTCGCGTGTTCGCGCGTACTCGACCCGTTTTATAGGCAAGAAAACTGTAAACGGCGGATGAGATATCGACGCATGGAGAAGTTCCCGAAGCATACACGAACATTATACCTTTTTTTCCTTTTTTATTGATCCAGATTCAATTAATTGACTTACCATCAAATTTCTGTTTGCCCCTATAAAATATTCTCTATGCGCTGGAAATTTACGAGGCTTCTACTTACGTATTCCGCGGAATCGTGGTCCCAATTATAAAGTAAACGGAGGGTCGTAATGAAACGTAAACGTTCGGTTGAAAGGGATCGGGCGTTCAGAAAACTCGAGGACGCGTTGCGACGCGATGGAACGAAGAAGCTTTTTCAGAACGTTTCAGCGAGAGGGGGGTAGGGGGACGGTGACTTTAATGAGCGCGACCGGCACACGGGGCATCCAGGGATTAATTCCTCGATCATCAAAGGATTAAACGTCGCGTGCCGCGTCGCGTGGAAAAATGGCGTGGCGAACGATGGCTGATTTTATCGTTACATTCGATCGTTCAGATTCGAGGGAAGCCACTTGACCCCATTTTAATCCCCTTATCAGCCGTGTCTTCGCTTCTAATCCCCTACTGTGTTTCAAACACGGATCGCTCCACTTCTTTTATTCTCTTCCTCTCTCTCTCTCTCTCTCTCCGGTCCTGCGTCCTGGATCGAGTCGCCGTGCAAACAGATCTCCCTCGTATCGGTAATTAGCAGGGTCCAATGAGGACGCCAATTCTGGCATCGGCACCGGCCAATAGTATCTGGATCATCCAGTCGCAGATTATGGAAATCCTAAGGCTTCCGATTCGACGGTGAAAACTCGTATCGTTGAACGGTTCTACGGTTTCGCGTGGAAATTTCGTTTTGATAAAGATTTAGCATACCTTAAGTACTCGTTGTTATATCTTCCAGATTATGGAGATAACATGCGTGAAAAATGTAAATATATGTTTTACCGCGGTTATCACTCAGCGTAACACGTTACAATTCGTGATCGGAATTTTATATAATTTGTACAGAACTTAATAATACTACGCCGTCCGCGCGTCTAATCTAGATTTTTTCGAGTTTCTCGTTTGCTAATCTTATTAACCCTTTGCACTCGAGAGGTGACTCTCAGTCACCATCTGTTTTATAAAATAATTGTTATATAAGTAAATAATTACTGCTTCAGTATATTATTGATTGAACTAAACTTAGTTATTATAAAATTCATGTATACATTATTTGAAAAATGTCGAAAGGAAAGAATTATTGATCATTTTAATACATTAACTTGCATGTGAGAAATTCACGAAATATTTGTGGAAAAATTCTTCGAGTGCAAAGCGTTAACAGTTCCCCTATTTTCTCGAAGTTGTGAGAATATGCGCGTGTATAAGTACAAGATTTTTATTGTTATCCGTTTATTTATATTTAGTTGGATACTTAGTATTTATGGTAGCAACGTGGAGCCACCGGAATTGTACGCGTGATTCGTAAGGAAGGGAGGAAAGGAACCGAAGCATTGACAGCGGACGTTCGTGAAGTTCTTTGGCGATAACTTAGCGAATCCCGAACACGTCAGTCCACGGAATTTAAGTTCGAAGGCTTCGAAGTTCGCCTAATTACGGTTTGCACGGTTCGTGACGTCCTAACGTAGCTACACAGAGGGTAGCGGCGATCCGAGAGGTGGCCTAACATAATTGAACCCGCTATCCGAGCTGCTCGATAATTCTGGCGTCAATTCGAAACTCCTGAAATTGGACACGGTGTTGCGAACTTTCTATGCAAATGGACGTAAGGTCGGGTCTCGTCGGCTGTTTCGAATGGTGAACATTGATTTGACAATTGATACGATCCTTCTAAGGGGTGGATTACAAGGGTACCGGGGCTAGGTGGTTGTACGTATTCGTGAATCGGACGCCCGGGGCGAGTATTTATACAGCCAATCTGTATAGCACGGAATGGAACAATTCGCATTCAGTTATTCACGAATAATTTTCATCTAAAGTATATTATGTTCCATTGTCTGTAAATAGAGAATCACTCGTTCGGCTCCTGTTCCTACGTTGTACCGTTGGGCTCTTGAACCTCAGGTGGATCGCGTACAACGAAATTATTCCTTAACAAAATTAAGGGATATTTATTAAAATCTTGGATCGCGTTAAATTAATTATCACTGAATTAAACGATGCACGTTACATTCGATAACCGTTATAACAGTGTGATAAAAAATTGAATTGTAAATATTAAGGGCCAGCCGAAAGAGAAACAATTTACATAAATCGGCTCGCCTTTTTGTCTGGGAATTTTCCTGCCCCCTTTACGACACTTCTGTTGACCAACTTTTCTATCGCGCCTCTCCCGTGGCCGCTGTTAAATATTTCGTTTCTGCCTCTACGAAACCGTTCCAACAAGTCGAGCACGCGACACGACGGTGCACCTCGCGGAAAAATAGGACGAGACCTGGATGCTGGAAGTCGATCGTAACAATGTGTCGCGCGTGTGCGCCGGCAAACGTTGTTTCAATGATAAAAGATGCGCAACGAGAAGTCGAAATAGGCGTAGTTCCCTTTCAAACGGATCTCTGTAGCGGTACAATGGCTGGCAGTTGTTACCGTAAAAGTTGAATATGCTCTGCGGTCGTACGTTCCTAATTCGTTGGTAACACACAACTGAAATGTTACGAACTCAAATAACAGTAGTAATCGAATGAGCTTGATAAAATTGATTCGTTATCATTTAAAGAAACAACTGACGCGGTGCAGCTTAACAAAATCAAATTTGTTATTCTTAACCCTTCTTTGCATGGTGAGGGAAATTTCAATCATAATATTTAGTCAACAAAAAAAGGTACTCAAAACCCTTGTACTGTAAATTTGTTGTTGCTGGAAACATTTTAAGCGACTATTGCGTACAACAAAACGCAGTTGTCAAAAAATAGCAAACATCACTGTCAATTACCAGGCCTAGAACTTGTCATTCCGCTGTTTGTTGTGACAGGAAAAAAGGAGCGAGATTTTAGTTTGTTTTATGGAAATAAACGGATATATAAAATACAGTAAAAGTGAAAATGAGTGGAAATAAGGTTTGTTTTCATGTTTTTGTTGTTTTATGTACAATTTATATCAAAACACTGTGAATAAATTTCTCAAAACTATGTGATGGAAATTTACATCTCTATGCAGTAATTTCACTTGTAATGTATGGCAAACATTTTTTTGTAAATGTTTATTTTATGTTGTTTTTTAGGGAAACTTGAATGAAAGAGATATTGAAAATTATCTTAGTAAGTTACAAGGCGGTTGGCTCTCAGAAGATGACCTCGATGACCAAGATTCCGATGATGAAAACCGCGATTCTGTTGAAGTTATAAGAGTGTTGCAGGAGGAGAACGACGATGATGATGATGGGGATGATGTGGATGAAACTGCTGACATTGATCCTCCTCTTGTAGAAGCAGAAGATCAAGAACCCTCTCACCCATCAACTTCATCTAATTTGCAGTCTTCATCCAGTTTTTCATTTGACAAAAGAAGCTTGATTTGGAAAAAAAGGATTCTGGTGTATGACACAGATAAAATTACTTTCTTGGGGAGTTCTACTGCTTCAGGTGGTCTATCACACCTAGAAACTCCATATCAATAACAATATTTTTTTATTTATTTAGTACTGAGCCAAATATGTGACAATGCATGATGATGTAAATTTCCATCATATTGTTTTTTACATAATACATATTTTTATTTACATTAGGATTTTTTAAAATATTTTTCCTTTAATCTAGGGCATTAATTACATCACCCTGATTTATTTTCAAAAAATAGCAAAAATCATGCAAAGAAGGGTTAATCGTTGTTACGCGCGAGATCACGGATCACACACAGAGTTTGTTTTTCTTTCGAAGACAAATATTGCTCGAAGGATTATCATTTTATTATTTGACAGTCTCCGTTTCTGTGACAATCCGGGAGAAAATTCCGAAAGGTCAACAACGGGCTCGACTCCATTCAGAATGGAGTTATATCAAGAACAACGACGGCGATATGAAATCCGCGTGGGGTGTACGTATATACGTATTTCCTTTTTCCCCTCGTAGGCAGCAGCCAGGCAGGCAAACCTTTTTCGACTGTTTTCCAGCGATTAATAGCTCGGTAGCTCCCGACTGTTTGGAGGGAAGCACCTGACCTAATTTCGAACAGCAGCAGCGGAAGGGTGCAACGGGGGAGAAGGGTGAATCGTACTCGACGCGCTTCACTTTGTTATCAATCGGAGTTTTATCGACGTGCATTGAAAGTACGATGCCTGGGCTCCGGGGTTCCGCAACCTCAGCGTTCCGCGATCCAGATCGCGTAAGGGTGGGAGACAGATGGGTAGAAGGGAGCACCTGTACTACCGGTTCTCTCTCCATCGCGAAACTTTAAATCGAGCCCGCGAAAATATATAGGTGGCAAAGGTGCCATAACTCTGCCCGTTCCACTTAACAATACCGAATCGATCCACAGGCGCGAGCGATTTTTGAACGTTCCCTTACGTACCGTCGCACTGCGCTCGAGCTTTACGCGAGCACGCCGGGCTAAATAATGTACGGCCCGAGTCGCAATTATCAATTTCCACGGGTCTTCTCGCTTTCCGGGGAAACGAGGGTACCGTTTTAGGAACCGTAGAATTTATTTCTGCCCGAACCGGGATGCTTTTCATTCGTTAATTAACTCGCCTCGCTAGCTGGTATGTTGGTTACGGTCAACAAACTTTTACTGCCTTTTACGGAGAACGAAAATATGCAGGACGGGCAATTCTTTCATTCTTTAATATCCAATGTAATTATATCATTTCTTGATTTTATTAACCGATTACACTCCGCGTGTCCCCTCTCATGGGAAATTAAATTTTATTATTATAATAATATAGTATGTAAAAAATAATGATGTGGTTATGCGTATACATTTATTAATACTTATAGTAAGAAAAACACACACTTAAAATAACGCTTAACAATAATGAAAATAAACTTGAATACATTTTTCTGTTCTTAAGTAACATAATACTTTATAATCTCTCTCTCTGTTCTATCTCGTAAAATTCCACTGCGCCATGCTCGGCGGATCGTTCTCGAGAGCGAGCAAAAGACGCGAGCAGCGATCGGCAAACAAAAACCGGTAGCGAATCACCATCGCCAACCTAACACTATGACCCGCGAAATGCAAAACCCAAAATATACTAATAATCTGAACGTGCAATATCTATCAAATAATATAATATAAAAAATATAATATGTAAAGATTATTATTATTGACGGGGAATTAAATTATTTATGCGCAATTTTTTGGTACACGCATGTTTCCCTGCAATTTCCTGTTGAAATAGCCAACGTCCAGAATCTTCTGGAGTGCAAAGGGGGTTAATACGTTATATTTATTCGAAATGAATGTTTTCAAGATTCTTAACCCTTTGCACTCGAGAGGTGACTCTCAGTCACCATCTGTTTTATAAAACAATTGTTATATAGGTAAATAATTACTGCTTCAATATATTATTGATTGAATTAAACTCAGTTATTATAAAATTCATATATACATTAATTTAAGAAATGCAGGAAGAGAAAATTATTAATAATTTTTGATACATTAATTTGCTCGTAAGAAATGCACGAAATATTTTTGGAAAAATTCTTCGAGTGCAAAGGGTTAACAGGGCTCCTCGTAAACGTTAGGCTTTTCGACAGTTGCTTCCGATCCGGTCCGAAGATATAACGAAGAGAATGTAAGAAATTTTACGACGACCGCACTTCCATCTATTATTTCGCGGGGGCACGGAAGAGTTCATAAAAGTCAGTAACCTTATCAAAACCGTGCAGTAAAATGGGCAAAGAATTATGGGCGCAGGATCCGGACGTCTATAGTCCGCTACCGAATCGCATTAAATCGATCGTAAAATTCCCTATTCTCGGTACGACGGCATATTATACAACTCCGACGGACGTTAAGCATTGTAGCGCTTGTAGCTTAACGAATTCTGTAATTCAATCTCGCAACAATATAAATTACAGAGTGCTTCCTGTTGTATCGCGCGAGAGCAGCAGCGGCAGCAGCTAACTTCGACTCGGAATTTCATGAACCGCGCCGCGCCCGCCGCCGTCCCAGTCGGAATAATAATCAACCGGCAACGATATTACCGTTATGCTACGACATCGTCGTGAACGACAGCAATTAAATGAAACTGCGCAGCTACGATCATTAACGCGACGATTCGACTTCCATTTTACTTAATCCGAGATAAAACATGGCGCGAGACGAACTTAATTTCGCATCACGCTCCGGTCTGTGTATTATTCAGCTGTCCGTAACGCTTCTTATCGCTTAATACCGAACGAACGAACGAGAGAGACGGTTCATTCGGATTTCGCAAGGGTCTGTTAGCGGCAAGTCTCTTTTTAAGATGGATCGCGCGTGCGAAGGCTGATATGTGAAACGTAAGCTGTCCCAATCTAGAGATTGATCCCCGTAACGATGTTTATGGCACTTCCATTTTGTGTATCGTCGGGCAGGAAGTATCGCTGACCGACGATAAGAATTCGTAGAATCGAGACGCCGTGATTTCAGGTGACTGTTCGTCGCCGATCGAAGATTGCCGTTGCGGCCGATTTCTCGGAGAGACGGTGTCGCCTGATATCGCATAGAAATAATTTGATCGAAGGATCTGGCCACGCAGTGGGGAAGGAGGCGATGTCTTCTGGTAAGAGGACTGTGAACCCCAGAACCTCTGGTCAAACGACAACGTCTCTCGCGCTTTTGTTCTTAAAATCTAACAGGCTTTATATTAATAAGTTAAATACTGCTTTATATCCGATTTTTACATTTTTTACACTGCGAATTTGTGATTTGATGCAGCGATGAAATATCGGTTACGCGATATGATTCATAAGCTACTACGCGACAAATGAGATGGAAACGTGGAAAACTTGTTGCGAGTAAAAGAAAATAGGCAACATTTGCTGGCATACAGAACGAGTATAATTATTAGAAGTATCATTAAAATAAATTTTGCGATCATTGTTTATAAACTTGGGACAGTTAAATTGTTGGACTATTCGGGAATATTTAAATATGAGGATGTTGCATACATGGGAAGGTAACATAATGGCGAAGAGTCTTTAACCTGTCTTATATTCCGGACGAAAAGCCGTATTGCGGCTCTGGCCTAGATTTGGTGTAATTTGGAGTACGATCGTTAACGAAAGAGCTCCCCGCGAAGATGGTCCTCGTTTGTGTGTGGTCTAACAACGTTGTCTGAGTCGACTGCGGTGCACCTGTGCGCGTACACTCCCTATTCGAACCGCGTACAAACAAACTTCTTAATGCCGCATCGAATCGACAAGAATTAACAAAGTACGAACTGCGTTCCATGATTTATCGGCTACAAATGTTCAGAGTCAAGTTTCGACTCATGGCGGTAAATCGTGCGGCTTCGCGGCTCGAAGCGATGTTGCGGAATCAATTAAATTCAAGCAATAATTTATAGCCATGTATTTTGGGAAACCAGTGATACGATTATTAACGGGCTGCGAACTTCACTGCAATTTTTGAAAACGTACGTATTCTGAATTTTGAACGGTGCATTCAACGTGCAAAAACACAGGGACAATCGAAAGCGAAGTGTACGGTTTCGAATGAGCCAGGGGCAAAGGGTATGTAAATTTCATACTTGGACTATTCCATATTCTGCATAAAAATCCGCAGTCTAATTATCAATATTAATGAAACGGTATTTCTGTTGGATTTGAAAAAGCTTTGAAAGCTTTCAATCATCTTTTATTCAGAGCCTTGCATTGTGGGAGTACACGCGGCTCTATGTATTTTCAAGAAATGAGCTTTGTATTATATTAAAGCGAAGATTCGTGGAGAACACTGTGGGGATTTCCAGATCTTTGAAACTTTTCAGCTTCATGGTCGATTTCAACGAAGGCTGGCAACGTGGCTGGAAATCTTCCATATTAATCCATTTTAATATTTCATCCCGGCTCGCGAACTTCGTGTTTCAGTGGATGTGGGTCAAGGAAACTGGTCTTCACCGCGCTTCACCGGTGACGCGTTGTTGTAACGTTATCACTACGTGCATATAATTTCGTGCGCATCCGGCATCAAGTGTCGCGTTGTTCCGGGAAAGATAACAGAAAATGTTTCGAGAAAACAAGCAACGAATCGATAAATTCGTACGTGGATACTACGAATAAAAATGAGAGAACAACATCCCTGGTTCTTCTTTTTTTTTGCATAACCTTCGTTGAGTTTCGTCGATAAAAGATTCTTCTATGATGTTATTAATAGCGCGGTGAAAACTAAATTGGCGTTGTGTCGGCAGTGACTATGAATAAAACTGAGAACTTGACGATAAAGTTCACGGGGTAATAATAAATTGATTCGAAGAAGATACCGCGGCTGAACGTTTCATATTTCCATTGAAACTTGTTAATGTAGATAACGATCCCCGCGCGCTTGCACAGGACACATTCGTCCCAGTTTTAAACCATAAAATATGCTGATGAAACTCTTACGCGAAAACCTGTGCATGAAAGCCGCATAAAATGGTAGAAACTCATTAACACCGGAAAAGATACCGCCTCGAGGGCCAGCCCCGTGAAATCCGCTCCTTTCTACGATCTCTACTTGCTTGTAAAAACGTTCCGCCGCGGCGCGTCTAAAGCGTGATCCATTAAAATCCAGACTCTCTCTCTCTCTCTCTCGGTACATTTAATTATCCTTCAGGGCCGAGCCGGTCCTCCGCTTCGCCCTGTCCCGGGACGCTAGCCAGCGGGAGTTGGACTCTGTAGAATCTGCTCCAACCGCCATTCTATGATGTCAGGTAGCAGGTCTGCCTATTATAAACCTAATTGAAACGTAAAAAATGACAATGAATCGTATAACGTATAAAACAAGAAATTTGTAAAATGTATCAACCTTTAATACTTGTATCACTGAAATGATACAGGTGTAAAGTGGATAGTATGCACGCAGGACCAAGGAATTATTCGTTTCGTTTCTCTTCGTTTCTTTGAAAAATAGTATAAAAATTTCACGGTCATAATTAATTATATACACACATGTATACGTATAATAAATGATCCTTAAGTGCAACATTCGAGAGTTCACAATTAAAAAATATAAAACGCGGCTCGTAAATAAATTGTTTTCGATGAGTTAATAATTGTCAACGGTAACTGGCACGTCCGCAGTAATACTTTCGTCTACCTTATAATTAATGCATTAATGTGCACGACACCGAGCACTCGCCATAATACGAGGAAAACTGCGGTACCCGTGTGTATACTTCCTCCGGCGGCAGCTATCCAAACGAAATACCGCCGCGGTAGAATGTTTGTCCTACGCTGGAGCCAAGGTAAAGGGTTGGGTCCGGCGTGCCGGTGATCAGGAGGCGGTGTACACGTAACCGACGCGTTCTCTAATTAACAGGAGCCAGAGGCTCCGAGTTACCGCGTTTCACGGCTGCTGTTTGCCTCCCACGCTCACGGGCACCGCTCCATCTTCAAGCGGGACTAACAGTAAGTATTCCCGCGAGCGCCTTAACCCCGTAACTCGGGTTCGCCAACGCGCCCTAGGTGGCAACGTCGTATAATTAAACGGCCCCGGGCGCGAGATAATGGCCTCATAATTACAGGTTCTCATGCTTGCCCCTTACGATGCCGCCGATTCCGCTTCTTCCGAATCAGCCATGGGGATTCAGGCAGCTGCGACTACTTTCAGCAAAAGTGTACAGAATGGAATAATTGTTTATGTCTCCAATGAGCTTCGCGTATATTCGTATCCATTTCAGTA
>SHCU01000845.1:2082-15691 GCA_004307685.1 Ceratina australensis | reverse complement strand
CATGGATTCCGTAATTAAATTAAGTAATTAATTATACCTAAAGATCGTCGATTCGAGCACGCATCTACTAGAGTTAGCGTGTTTTCTTTTATTCGAAACGAGTACTTTGCATACATTAACAGAACAGCGGATGAAATGAGAAGAGGGTTTATCTCTGTTTCTGGGAAACCTTTTGTTTTTCAGTCAAATCAATTTGGTCNACCGCCTTGTAACTTACTAAGATAATTTTCAATATCTCTTTCATTCAAGTTTCCCTAAAAAACAACATAAAATAAACATTTACAAAAAAATGTTTGCCATACATTACAAGTGAAATTACTGCATAGAGATGTAAATTTCCATCACATAGTTTTGAGAAATTTATTCACAGTGTTTTGATATAAATTGTACATAAAACAACAAAAACATGAAAACAAACCTTATTTCCACTCATTTTCACTTTTACTGTATTTTATATATCCGTTTATTTCCATAAAACAAACTAAAATCTCGCTCCTTTTTTCCTGTCACAACAAACAGCGGAATGACAAGTTCTAGGCCTGGTAATTGACAGTGATGTTTGCTATTTTTTGACAACTGCGTTTTGTTGTACGCAATAGTCGCTTAAAATGTTTCCAGCAACAACAAATTTACAGTACAAGGGTTTTGAGTACCTTTTTTTGTTGACTAAATATTATGATTGAAATTTCCCTCACCATGCAAAGAAGGGTTAACGCTATGTCGTCCGCACGTCTAATCTAGATTTTTATATTGGTCCTGCGTTTATGGGGTCAAACTATTAAATTGACTTGTCGCGCAAGCTGAAGTAGGGGTCCTAAGCTATCCTAAATTGTACTCCGTTCTCTCTCTCTATTTATCTCAGCCCCTCTTCTCTACCCCCCCTTCCCTTTATCTCGGTTTTTCCGCGCGGATTTTCAGCAGTGGCCCATTGTGCGTCGCTGCGGTGAAGAGCTTAATTGTCGGTGAGGTACCCGGCAGAGGGCTGTTCCGTAAGCGTGTTGTTAAAATTTGCGGTTGCGCGGGATTAACGCCGGCGATGGTTAAAGGTGTTCTTTGTCAGAGAAGGTTACCTTACCGAGTGAATTACGTGGGTAGTTGCGCGAAAAAGGGCAACGGAAACGGTTGTGAATACACTGCAACCTCCTGTGTGAACATGTTTGAAGAATCGTACATGGATTCCGTAATTAAATTAAGTAATTAATTATACCTAAAGATCGTCGATTCGAGCACGCATCTACTAGAGTTAGCGTGTTTTCTTTTATTCGAAACGAGTACTTTGCATACATTAACAGAACAGCGGATGAAATGAGAAGAGGGTTTATCTCTGTTTCTGGGAAACCTTTTGTTTTTCAGTCAAATCAATTTGGTCACATCCACGTATGAAGTAATTTATAAAAATTACCATTTTGAATTTACCATTTTATTCGTCGAGAAATTATAGGTAATTACAAGATGTAAATATCGTCACAGTCGTTCATTCCATTCAACTATATACATCTTTAGTCTGTCTACGAGCTTTCGCATCGTAGGCAACACGGATATTACCGACCGTTCGCGACACATACTTTCGCAAATAAGATCGGTAGATTCGCGTTCGGACGTTCCTTGCGTATTCATGGAAATTCTAAGGACCACCCTATAAACTCTGTTTAAAGATCATTTTGATCGAATTAGAACGGTCCTATGCTCGCGGTACAATGGAATTCCAATACCAATTTACGTTCGCTTTGGTACACATCAACGTTCGTAATGTCCGTTGGCCGAGCGCTCTGCCACTATACAATTACAGGCTCTATCACCGGCGAACGATACGGGCTACGATGTAATCAGTATATCCTGTTCGTCGTTAGAGTACTTTACACGAGACACCCGGCTGGTTACCGTTCTCGTGTACCACCGATTTCGATCCATCGTTTCGCATTTTATTAATCAGAACTACCTTTGTCTCGTTCACCTTACACCAGTTCACCGTGAAGCTTAGCGATGCACGAATAAATACGAAGTAAGATGGCAAGTTTAAGCTTAATCTATCGTATCGCATTTCATTGATTTATACTACTGAGTCATCTTACACGTACAATTTGTTCCTTGAATTTTCTACTTTTTATAGTCAATAAAATTAAACTGTAATTATTTGTTAATTTAATAATATTAGATGAAATAATTTTCTTTCTCGATTCAACGGGCCTGTCAATTATTCAGTGACAGGTGGCTCGTCATCGTCGCGATCCAACTTACGCTCGAATAAGCCAGGTTTTTATTTCCTTGAAGAAATAAAAAAGAATGATGCGATGAAAAAAGGAAGGAATGAAATAGGAGCATTATGGAAAATGGAGTGACGCGATGCAACGATAGTCTTTGTCGATGACGTGCGAAACAAGGGAAGCAGGAATAGAAGCGGGTCGTGTTTATAAAGGGATTGTGACGGGCGCGAGGGTCTCGGTAGAAGTGGAAGGATGAGAGGGTCCAATAATGATCGATCACGCGTTACGTCCGTCGTATCCTCGTTCTCGCGCGTTACGAGGAACCAGGATAGTCATTTACGCGAGAAGGGCTCGCGATAACGAGCCTCCGAAAAAACGATCCCTAGGGAGTGTGACCGTGTTAAGAGTCGACGAGATGACAACGATCCTTCTCTCGTGTCTTCGTATCACGTCTTCCGTACTTCTACTTATTTATTTCTTTGCAAAAACGATGTCCCGAATTTTTCACCAAGTACTTCTCATTAAACATATTTTGTGAAAAAAATATCTTATTATATCTAAATATCTCTTGTACTTTGCCCCATATTATTAAATGTTATAAATATTTTGTTTGAATACTTGGATTACCTGCTACTAGCTTGTCGATTCATCTGAGAAAAATATATTACTTAGTTGATAAATAAAAAGCGCAGGCAGTTGTATATCCGGCCTCTGATATACGTTAGGTTACCATATATTTAGATTACTGTTGACACCTTTTATTCGCGAAGTGCTTTAACCGTCACATTAGAACGAAGAATGATAAGAGAAAATGAAAGTCTCGTATCGCGGAGTAAAACGGAAGAACACGCAATAGCGGTGAACGATAATTCTAAAAATATCGATTTTTCAAAAAAGTTTTCTCGCCGTTCAAAGTATCTCCATATCTTGGAGTTAACTTATCGAGCATTCAAAGTAGCTTCCTTCGACGCGAATACTTTTCGAGGAAAATTCTAGAATCTATAGGTTCTCGTTAACGACTAAAGGAAATCGGTATCTAAACTTTCTCCATCTTTAAAGATTTAATTAAAAGAGGCGGGGGAAAAGGGTGGAAAGAATGGGCGGGCACGGTTTCACGTACGGGCCGCATGAATTTCATTCGTTTTCCCTGGGTTTTAAGTCTTAAAGTTTTAATGCGGCGAGGATAAGCTGACTGCGTTTATACCTATATACGTATATACCGGGCGCCGGGCAATTCGCTAAATGCTTGAACGACAAGCACTGCAATTTTAGTTTGGCCGAGTTTGCGGGCCTTTTTCCCGCTCGGCCATCCCCAATTCCTTCCATCTTACAGGTAATATTGCTGTTTCAAAGTCTCGCGCGACTTTTTTCAATTCCGTCGCCGCAACCGCGTCGATCCTCCCGGCGAATCTTTGCACGCTCTCTCCTCCCCTCCGTCGAAACCTCAATCGGGATGCTTTCTAAAAACGAAGTGAACACAAGCAGATGAAAGTACTTTCTCTTATAGCCGAACGCCCGTCCTCTTTTATTTCGTACCTTTGTTCGTTCTAATCCAATTGCGAGCAATAAGTTTCAAATCTCTATCGACACAGGAATATTTGTACAGTTTGTTCTGTGAATTTTTCGTCTCATTTCACTTTCATTTCGTTACTGTTAATTCTAAATAGAATTATGTTTTTCTTAACAAGGCTCTATATTAAACTACAGATATTTATGGAAAATCACAATGTAACGTAAAGGGAAACCTCGAGGAAAAAAGTTTTCAAAAATTGTACAAATGCGAAGGGATACCCCTTAAAAATTTGGCAAAAATTGACATTTTCTTATAGCGACGGCCTGTCTCGACATACCGACGTGCATCGATCGGCTATCGATGCAAGGTGGATCGCTTGAATTAGACGCAAATCGGCTAATTTTTAATTGCCAATAATTAACCCTTTGACTATGGCAGAACGACTTTGGCACGTACAGGCCGTACGGTACGGTACGATACGAATTCACTCGCGACGTCCACTGGGTACGGCGAAATTTTTCCAAATTTTATTTCGACGCCAATTGGCGTCAACAGTACCGGGGGAAGACAGCATGCGTCGAACGCCAAGAGGCGTCAACAGTAGTTAAAGGGTTATAATTAATGATGTCCCAAACGCAATTTTGTCGCTCTTAATTTTCTTTTTATTTTGGGCCATAGAATATGACCCTAAAATATTGCCCACCTATAGGTTTTCATTTATATAAATATATTTTTCGAAAGTTTTTCTTGATACGAAGACCGAATAATGAACGCGTTCGCCGAGTATCGCTGCGTTTGGTAACATCGAATAAATCATCGAATAAATGGATTACAGGGCAGTGGAAGTAGCGGGTGTAATGCGAAACCAGGTGCTGATCAAATCTCTCATCCCTCTTGCGAGCCATCCCCCTGGTATTAGTCGCGGGGTGATTAGTCGCGTTATCCGACCTCGAACAAGCCGCCGCTCGATGTTCGAACCTTGCTTGAACCCAAGCCAAGGCGTCCGGATTACGTTTCGATACGTGCCAATGAAATCTTTTACGTCATGCTTTACCGTTGAGAATTAAGAGAGGCTTGTTACATTTACATATTACAAAATCTTAAACATATAAAAAAATACGTGCCTTGAAGCAAATTACGTCTCTACACATTTTTATTGTCATATCGTTTCGTTTATTTTTAATTTACACATTTATCGTATAAACTGATTAATTCACGTACAAATTAATAACAAATACATCTGGTGTACGAATAGAGTTATTATATTTGAAAATAAACTGGAATTATATTCACGAGCTGACATTTATCAATTGCGATTTTACAGTTCACACGAGACGTGTTATAAACCGTAGCTACTAGTAATCGCAACTATTAAATCGAGCCTGCTCGAGCATAGTGAAGATCGAGTAGATTGAGTTACAGTAACGATGATTAACAGATTAGCCTGAAATCATGCGTAACGATGATCCCGCGGATTGCTTAGTGACCCGTCGCATCTCGGAAGGTATCGAAGGCAGCCGTTTAACGAGCTCCCTTCCGGCATATCGAGCCGCGTCGGAGTTCCTCGTCGACGCATCGGAACGACGACGCGGCGCGTATTCAGGGTTGTCAGTGGAATATCGAGTTTCCCAGATGAACTCGTCGATGTCGCGGGGCATCGATCGTAACTTAAGACGGTAGCCTTGTTCCGCGGTTTAATGAGACCCGACCAAGTTGTAAATTTTAGTCGCGCCGTTAACTAGCGGCGACGTGCGATCGGACTGGAGGAATGTCGCCCCGATCGACGTTCTAATTGCTCCAGTCAGCGACAAACCGCCCCAACGTTTTGAGTAATTAGTGAGGATCGCGTCAACTGCTATTTACATGTCGCAAGTGATCACACTCGTTCGCGATCACATCTCGCTTTTCCTCATTATTTATTGTAACGTATCCGGTAACATTTTCAGTAATAGTGAAGTAATTATTTAGCAATTTATTAGTCACACACCGTGGCAATTCGTTACAATAACACGTATAGTTACACGTTCATTCTTCCCGCTCTCGCGCACTCTCTCACTCTATTATAACTACATCTCATTTATAGTCGTTGCAAGATAAAAATTGTGAAAGTTTTTCCTTGTAGCGCATAATTTATATATATATATATAAAAGAGTTTCCTGACTGATTCACTTATCAAGCTCAGCAAAAACTGTTGTATAGGTTGGAACGATGATTCTTGAATCGTTCTGGCTTGCATTAATTTTCCTTCAGGGCTAGGATAGAGGAATTATTGTAAGTACTTCAATAAAAAATGGATTCTATCATTTTCTACTAGAAAAACAAATATTGGATAAATCTTATTTATATCAAAAAGATTGAGGACGAATTGAAATGTATAAAAATGCTAAATGAGTGCGTATTGCAGTTTTTAAATCGTTAAGAGACACGTGTATCTGAAATGTTTTTTCTGCACGGAGGTTCGCAGTAATAAGAGGTAATGAAGATTAATGCATAATATAATGATGAATCGTTTACATAACCATCGTTATTTTGGTTACAATTTGAGGTTGGCTTAATTGCACAAACTAAATTCAATCTATTAATTAAGATATCATAATTTATGAAAATCATTGTGAGTTTGCTTGTTTGGTTTGGATAAATAAAGTTGTGTATTTATTAAACAACAGTCTCAGCAAATAACAATTTATGACGAGTTATCGATTTGGAAAGTCAAATGCTGTAACCTGCTCTACAATATAATTCACTTGTAATTTCGTTCTCGCAATGATCATTTCGATTTTGGTAACCTTTACACGTTTATTATTGATTACAATCAGGCTTCACGCGTTCGTTACTGTCACGTTGCTTATCTAAGTTTACCGGTGATATTAAATTTTAGGTAGGAAAATCTAATTACTAATTAAAATTGCACGGTTAGTTTCTGTATGAATTATTGTAAATTTATATTTAATTTTGATCACCTCGGAACAGAATAATGACGCATTTCTTCAGGTCACTGATACCTCTTTGCGTATTAATTAATAACTCTTTCCCCGTCATTTTAGGGAATAATAAACCTTTTAAATTAACGCCTACACAATTAGCGTCTATAAATGTTCATTGAATCGTCGAATTGGTTTATGTCACGCACTTCACGGGCTTTCATTAATACGTCAATTAAAAACGATGAATTTCAATACGCGGATTGTTCGTTCGCGCGTACAACAGTCGTTCCCCTGTTTTCATTGCGATCGGTCTGTCGCGGTGATTGGCACTGTCTCCACTTACCGGGTCATCGAGGCAACCAGATTTAATGAGGGGCGGGGTATTATAGAAAGGAAACGATAGAACGTACGCGCGTCCCCTATGAATAACTTATCGCACACTCGTGTCAAATGCGCTCCGAGATTCAAGGATCTTCGTCGACTGTTCCAGCGGTGAAAATAAGACTGAATTTTTAACGTAATAAAGTCTATAAAAAGTTCTCATTAAAAAGTTTTAAAGTAGTCCATGTAACACAGTATTATTTCGAATGAATTCATTTTAATTTACACCGACACACTCGTACTCGTGTACCGTGCGGGAATTTTATATTCTTTCCGGTTCATTTGAGACTAAAGCATTTTATTATTGTCGATTGCTTCGCACGCAGTAATTATCACCCGCGCGGAAAGAAGTCCGTGATAATGTTTCAAATTATTCTAGCTTAATTCGATGAAGGGAAGTGATTCGAGTCGTTGAAATGATTGAATGTTTATCAGATTTTAATCGACTGCATATTAAGATTACGTAATTACGATCAGTTACAAAGTGATTTTCCTTTTTATATTTCTTTCTACAATGTTCAGCTCCTAAATCGATGAGGAGAGAGAGAGAATTTTTTTAAAAGAATCATCTTACGATACAGTTGTTCTTGATATCATTCGAATTACTTGGGAACCCGTTCAAAGTTCAAAAACGGGAAACCCTCGTCACGAGACGTGAAGGAAATTTCCGAGTGTCCCTCACGATGGCATTCGAGTCACGCGTGGCAAGGTTTCGACAGATCACCGACGACGGGGGCCTTGGTCCTGGAGAATACTCTCAGAAGTTAGCTATCGAGCAAGGAAGAGAGAGAAAATAAAGGTCCGATAAGGGTTAATCTTCTGCCAAGCCTGCGTCACTCACGTCGCCACTTCGATCCGGAAGTCGGAACTCGCTTCGAACGAAATAGGAGGGAGAGAGAGGAAGCGAACGAGTATCGATACATCGAATTTCCGTTCCGCCTTCAATTCGTCCTTGAATTTTCGATATCGCGGCAAAACGCCCTTCTCTGTTCGTAATCTCTTTAGGATTCACGTCGTGCGTCAAAGAAAATGTGATTGCTCGGCCGAAAATTGCATCCCTAGAGAAATTCAACTTTTACGTTTAAATAAACGACTTTTGATCGGACAATAGACGTTCTTAGGTGATCGACATGGTACATACGATGATCTTTCGTTTCTTCCATTCAAAACCATACGGGTACCAAGAAAGTAATTAACGAATGATTTACGAGGATTCATTAGGTGAACTCTGATTAAACGCTTGTTTTAAATTGAGATTTAGGAATGAAAATCTCAACGAATTGTGTTGTACGATTAAAATGGATCGGCAAGCGCGAAATTATTAATAATTTCGAATGGATAAGGGTGATGTAGTTTATATTCATATCCCAGAAAATGTGATTAAACTATTAATGCTCGCATAACGGTTTCATACGTCCGTTTCAATTAACTCGACTGTATTATGTTCAAGTAGATCATTACACGAAGCTAAATTCCTAATAATGCTAATGAATAATGCTACAAATTCCGTTTTAGGACATTAATTATAATAGCTCTCCTCAATCTGTTGATTACTGCAAAATTGCTCGAAAATTTAGAGTACATCAAATACAATAGAATAAATTCGGTCGATGTTATTAACAATAAATAATAAGCGAGTCATGAACATAGCGCATTGAAAAATGAAATAAGTAAAAAGAAGCCGGTTAATTTTGAGTCGAGCAACACTGTCTCTCGCCAACGTCTTTAATGCCCAAACATGTAGCGCGCATCTTGCACGTTCCACATTGTAGCCAACTCTAATGTTTCTCGTTCCTCCTGATAAAACCGTTCCATTTAGCGCCACGCGTTTCACGCGACGACGCGTGTGTACAGACTTGGGTAAACGTCTGTATTTGAAATGCATTGGCTGTCAGCTAGACGATCACGACAGCGCTGTTTACCCTGTCAACCGTGGGATAATGGATCAGGTACGTTGGACATCGAGCTGTCGCCGCGACGGACGAACTCTCCCGGTCCCGGAAAAATGACTATTACTCCGCGGAAGATCACGTTAATAAAACGATCGGTCAACGTTGCACCGCCTACAACTCACCGATCGCCGGTTGTCATCCATTTGCCTCGCTTGATCGCCAGAGATCGATGATCCAACTGTGTCCCTAGAGAAAATACTGCCTCCGAGCCAAGTGTGTTCGATGCAACGTTAACACTATATCTCAACTAACCCCTAACTAACTTTGTCCAACGATAAAACGTGTAATATGTATCTACGGTAAAATGTATCTACAGCTGTTACTTATTTCTATTAAGTTTTATTTTGTCGAATATTAGTTTACTTGAATTTAGAATTTAGTTGTATAATTTCTGGTTTCTTCGAAATCCCATCTTCAACGGTATGAAAGAGAGTGATACTTTTGGTATTAAGCAAACCAGTTTAACAGTAGCTAAAACAAGAATTACAAATTTTATTCGCAATAAAGTACTTCGATATGAGAAATAGTTTTTTACTAAAATAAAATTATATTCTGTCTTTTATTTATATATGATATTTCGTTTACGAACGAAATCGCTTCGCGCGATTCATGTGCGAATGAATTCCAGCTGAAGGTTTAAATTCGATTGCGACGAACAGAAGGCTCGCAAGATTGGAATCTCGGCTGCTGCCGATGACTCAGCACCGCTGTTCGTTTCTTACGATAAAGCTGAGAATTTCTAAGACCGACGCGAGAAGATCTAGAGAGTTTTTCTCTGACGAGTGAAAGGAATGGATTAAGCTGGGTCAGTGTTGATGGCAACCCCCTCTTTCAGTATTTCCCATCAAGTTTTTAATACGCTCGTTCGCTATTACGAGGAAATAAGGATGCAACTTCGAAAAAAGAAAATATAAGTGCTTGGGTCCACCTGCTGCGTTTAAATTGCCACTCTCTAATCTAATCTATTAATATCCGATGATGACAATTATCATTAGATATAAAAACATGAAATTTAAGTTATAGTAAGAAAAATTAATACTTTATTTTATTATGATAAATCTGATCGAGATTTTCATAACATTCAATTATTTTAAACGGTTTCGTTATTCAATCCGAAATCAACGATCGATCAATTCTGCCAGTAGATGGTATATACCTTTTTCTGGAACGAAATAAATTGTTACCGATAGCGACAGCTGTCAAGCGCGTAGCAGGACGTTACACGAAAGTTCTTTTATTATGCAGGGGACAATGTCGAAACTTCGATCACTCCATGGCACTCGGTCCATCGCGGTTACATGTCAATTACCCGGTCTCCCGTCGACGAGAAACGCATGATCTATGATAAATCAATCCAAGCTTTAACGTGGTCAAGCTTCAGCGAATTCTAAAAATCTGCATTATTTCCCGTTAAGTGCAAAATAAATAAAGTTACGCGGCGTGGCCACGGACAAAAGAGAATAGACGGATCAATATATTTTCGTTGACCATTATAGATATAAATGTAAAAAATATGCTTCGGATTATAATGGAAATATACAGGGTGCCCGAAAACTAGTGTAGAATAATTAACCCTTCTTTGCATGATTTTTGCTATTTTTTGAAAATAAATCAGGGTGATGTAATTAATGCTCTAGATTAAAGGAAAAATATTTAAAAAAATCCTAATGTAAATAAAAATATGTATTATGTAAAAAACAATATGATGGAAATTTACATCATCATGCATTGTCACATATTTGGCTCAGTACTAAATAAATAAAAAAATATTGTTTACTCAATCTTCTTTATTCTTTATGATAATTTAAAAAACAATTATTATTTTTATTTAAGCACAAATTGACGCCACATCCTTTTTTTCCAAATCAAGCTTCTTTTGTCAAATGAAAAACTGGATGAAGACTGCAAATTAGATGAAGTTGATGGGTGAGAGGGTTCTTGATCTTCTGCTTCTACAAGAGGAGGATCAATGTCAGCAGTTTCATCCACATCATCCCCATCATCATCATCGTCGTTCTCCTCCTGCAACACTCTTATAACTTCAACAGAATCGCGGTTTTCATCATCGGAATCTTGGTCATCGAGGTCATCTTCTGAGAGCCAACCGCCTTGTAACTTACTAAGATAATTTTCAATATCTCTTTCATTCAAGTTTCCCTAAAAAACAACATAAAATAAACATTTACAAAAAAATGTTTGCCATACATTACAAGTGAAATTACTGCATAGAGATGTAAATTTCCATCACATAGTTTTGAGAAATTTATTCACAGTGTTTTGATATAAATTGTACATAAAACAACAAAAACATGAAAACAAACCTTATTTCCACTCATTTTCACTTTTACTGTATTTTATATATCCGTTTATTTCCATAAAACAAACTAAAATCTCGCTCCTTTTTTCCTGTCACAACAAACAGCGGAATGACAAGTTCTAGGCCTGGTAATTGACAGTGATGTTTGCTATTTTTTGACAACTGCGTTTTGTTGTACGCAATAGTCGCTTAAAATGTTTCCAGCAACAACAAATTTACAGTACAAGGGTTTTGAGTAACTTTTTTTGTTGACTAAATATTATGATTGAAATTTCCCTCACCATGCAAAGAAGGGTTAAATGGTTCCTGAGACGATGTCGAACGACTTCTTTCCCCGCGAATACGTCCGAGACGTGTTTGAGGAGTTATTAACAAAAAACCCCGGTCAGTCAGGGCAGAACAGCGCGTAGTGCCTCGCAGTGCGTTAACTATGGGTGCTATCCTCTCCGCGTAGAATAGCGGACATCATTTAAAACCTGAATAGAATAGAGAAATTCTGTTTCCACGGTGAAAATGTATGTGAAAATAATTTAGCTGAATCCTTTGAACGATTTCACAGCGAAGAATCGGATGAAAGGGATATAACTTCTTGAGACCGGAAACGCGTAATTATGGTCGTGTCAAAAATTACGAGGGGCCGCTTTGAAGAGAGATTCAGCTAAATACACTAAATTCTCAAAGAGCCGGCCGGCATAAAAATTGTCTGACGCCGTCGAGCGTTTTAAGCGTGGAAACATTTTTCATGCGGCCGTCGCGAAATCCTACATTCGGCCGTTTTCTCGACGTAAAATTCCACCATGATAAAGTATTACGTCGCGAGCAGCCTCGTGAGCCGCGGGACAAAGAATCCCTCTCTGACTTGCCGCTTCATGTTGATGCTTTAATGGCGGGACGGTGAACGCAAAGGATTCAAATGCTCTTTCGGCTTCCCGGTTTCCCGAATCTCGGTTAAACGGTATTATCGAGAAAATCGTTGATCTCGTACTCGTAAAACGTAATTAAAATGAATCGCGTAGAGGATATGATTTTTCGGTAACTCCCCTTCGAAACCAGCTAATAACGATTACAATTTTTCTTTTGAAGTTAAAACTTCGTGAACATGTTCGTTTACTCATGTTCCATATTTATATTGAGAGAGATATTCATTTGCCATTGGGTCTCATCCAAGGTACAACGATTAAAAATACTCAAAGATTTTGATGGTTTATTATTAAAAAGTTAATTTTTTTTTTAAATTTGACACTCTTCGATACGTCTAACCGCTTTGGTTTCGTAAATTTTTATTGAACTTTCTGCTTGTATATAAAATCGTTAGATCTTTTTCTTAAAATCAGGAATTATTCGACGTTTCGTAACGCGGAAATCGTTAAGAACTTTTTTCTGTAAGCTGTTTTACAACCACGAGTTAAACCCCCGATCCGAACCGCTCAAACCTTCGAATCAAAGGAGAAAAAGAAGGAAAAGTACCTTCGCGTCGTCTCTCGTTCCTTCCGCGCAATGGTTCAAAGAGAGCCGAGGGGTTTCGAGAACGTTTAAGGAACCGGGTGTACGTATACATGCGAGCTCGTTCATCTTGCTCGCGTCAACCCAGCATCCACGGATGGCGACGTCCTCGAACGTGACACACACATCCGTGATGCAAAAACTGCGCTCGCTGATTTTCTGGGAATTAAATTTACAGAAGAAACCGTCGCGTCCATGCGTTTCCCTCGTCCACGAGTGCTCGTTAAATTTTCAGGTTAGTATGTCCATCATCTCCCTCTAAAGTTTAAATGAGTTTCCGTGATAAACATGACTCACCATTTTTCATTGCACATGATCTTTTTCATTTCATCATTCGTCGCTTTTCACATAATGAATATCAGACCACGACAGAATACAGCGTTTATAGTATCAATTTGCAAAACGTATTTCACATAAAAATTTATTTTCTATTATAAATATATAGACCTTTACGTATTCACATCGTTTCGTATCGTTTTGTTAAGCGTGTTTTTTTACCCGACAATAGAAAACTATTCATGAATTTCCTTTTGATCAGAAAATTTTATTTTCCTCTCATGAATTTACCTTTCAGTTTATCCCTCGATCGAACAATGCGCGTAATTAGATGCAAACAATCCGATGAAAATTTCAATCATCCGTACCCGGTTCTCTTGAAAAGCGTGCAAACGGCGTAATCTGCAGCGTTCCAAATATTTTTCGAAATACGGAATTCGTTTTAAATGCGAGAGAGCGGCGCGTAGGGGATGGCCAGGAAAAATACGGGAGTTAGGCAAATAACAGGCGCTGGAAACGAGCCGGTCCTCCAAAAATA
>SHCU01000844.1:16296-27169 GCA_004307685.1 Ceratina australensis | reverse complement strand
GCACATACCGCGCGCGTATGAAATAAAGCTGTAACGAACTCCTATATGTCGCTTGTCGCGATGCACACGCCAAAAATATTCCCCTCGTTTGTAACAGTAGAACTGCCAGATATCATAGCTCGTTTCGTATTCAGATATAATTTTCAATGACACGGACTAGATCAAACTTGGCCCGAACTAATTTCCTGTTTAAATGTAAATACAGATGAAGCGAAATAATTCATAGGACAGCTAATGAGAACGTGAATTTTCATGCAAAATAGAATATTTATTCTTAAGTGTGAAAGACCCGCGGAACGAGCGATTATTTTCTTATTTACAGAATTAAAAAAGTAATGGAAAGAATTGATTCGGCGGACACCTGCGGTGAAATCAATGATACACGGTAGCAAAATTGATTTTCCTAATCTTTTCTAACTGAATATGTATCCTTGTTATCGTAAGCCTCGCGACCCGAGATCTCGTAAATCCTTTTAATCCAACCGACATATTCACCGACGACGCATTTGAATATCGGTCGCGGTCGCTCGGCCGATGTTTCTTCGCGCTTACCGTGGCCCGTAACATCGAATCGATCACGACGTTCCCACAGGTTCGCCACGGGACCGCAATCGTTGCCCTGGTATTCTATTCGAAACGTACCCAGGCTAACTGTACGATTATTTCGAGACCCGGAAGCCTCGCGGAGACGCGTATGCAGTTGTATCATATCCTTGCATCGCGAAAAACGATGTTACGTCTTTCGTAAATGATTTTCAAGTTCACAAATTTTTTAGTCTTAGTTCGATAACAATACAATTGCTTCCATTTAATTTATATAAATTAGCGGATACACGTGAAAAGAAAACTTGACTAGTTAATTTGGTTTCACTACTTTCTAGATCTCGTTTTCACAGGTATATACATGATACATGTAAATTAGTTAATCAGATTGTTGGCAACCTCTAACTTGCCTCCTTTTTTACCTTTCTGTAAAAAGGTCAGTTTTTATGTGGATTATTTAGAAAAATAAAGGAATTTTATTTAGTATCACTATAGTATCGATGCCATCCAGTTGTATCGCGTGTGTTTTCTGTTTGCGCTTCGAGTCGTCGCTGACGGTGACATCGCGTCGTCGGGCCGACCGAAATCTCGGCCACGGATATTTTAAAGTTAAGTCGCAACTTGTTATTTGTTCGTTTTGCACTCGTACTTTGGCCGGAAGCGGGACACGCCTAAGTTATTTATCGCGGACCACATCGACCGTAGTAAACTTCCATTCGTCGAACCGAGCCATGTAGATAATAGAAATTCTCTTTCTTCGCGAAGTAACCGAGAATTTTTGTTTGGTCCTGAGATTAACCCGGATGATGGAAACGTATTGGCATAAGGTTTTTATCAGAACTCAGTCTCTACCCAATATAGAGTGATAAATAGAATCCTACGGTGTTGATCTTTTTGAGAAACGACGTGAAATTTCGCTCTGTTTTTGTAAGCGCGCTGTACTAGATATTCTGTTCAAACAGATAGAAACTCCACGATTTGATTCTCGTACGAAAATGGGTTACATAAAAAGATTATACTTCTACACAGTTTCAATCTAACCCACTAAATCTAATAACGATTTGATTCTATTAATCTAATATGAAATCAATAGCAGCAACTTTATGGTTCGATTCCTTTCCAGCGAAGTAAAGAATTTCACTCGTCAGTTTCGTGGTCACGATGGGAAAGACGCATGGAAGTAGCTCCTCTCTCTTTCCAGTGATTAGCAGTTGGTTGAGTCCTGAGAGAGCAGTCATCGTTCTTTCATGCGCATTAAATGGACTGGAAAATTCAATTTATTGCGGTTCGAATAATAGAAGAAGATTTTCTTGTGCGTAACCCACGTACACCTCTCGTCTTCACCGATTGCCCCGTGTAACGACTATAGCGCCGGCACGTTACTCGGATGTCGATTCATCGGCATACTTTGTTCCGATATGATAAACAAACGAAGAGAATAGGTGAAAGTAGACGCGGTAATAAGTTTTCTATCATACGGGATATCTGTGTTATCCGCCTTGCAGCAGATATCCTGTAGACCGCGTTTGTTCGCGGGTAGAGCGGCTTTGTCTTCTTTTATGAGCTATCAACACGCTCTTGGTAAGTAATCATGTTCACTAACACATACTTCTCGCTTATAACGCAGCATCATCCAGCGTTCTATACCAGGATAAGAAATACGGAGTGAGACGGAAAACTCAGTAAGCCTGGAGCTTAGTTTGGACAACGCTGCCCTTACTACGAGCGAAGTGTGCGGTGTTTCTTAAGACTTAGGCTCTGATCCAGGGGTAAACTTTAAAATTGAAATTAAAAACAAACGATTCAGGCATACAAATTTTCTAGGAGACCTCGTCGCATTGTCCAATGCTTGAAATCAGAAAACTGATTAATTTCTTTTTACACGAGACGCTAATAAAATCTATTAAAATTTCGATGGACTATTAAAACTCCGCGCACGGAGATCTGTACGTGTACTCTCGCGTAAGGCGTTTTTCGTAATAGGAACGGAAGATTAAGGTCATCTACGAGGCGTTCTTCCGATTATACTCGCATCGGATTGCCATTAGCGATTACGCGACCAAAGTGAATCCTCGCGGAATTGTGGAACTTAAAGCGGGCGATGTAAAAGATGCTTGGTTTAATTTGCCATGTTCCTGGGATTAGGCAACTTAATTCCTTTAATTCTCGTTTACGAGCCGACCGTGCACTTTCCACAAAGCGGAATGCGACGACCGCGCGAAAAATTGAATGCATCGTCAAAAATGATGCGTCGACCGACGGACTGACACGAAGTTTCTCAAAAAATAATTCTTGTTCTAAGCATCTATATCTAAAGCTAAAAATTTTCAGTGTTAGAATAATCATGTGATTATCCTACCTCCTTGAAAATTACAAGAGAATGTGAAATTAGTTGGCAACTGAGGAATTTCTATTTGCTCTCCTGGTAAGGTCAGTCATCTCTTAATGATATTATAGATATAATAGATATAAATGGATATCGGCCAACCGGAATTCTTTCGTTTTCTCATCTCTGCAACGCCGACGCTCCATGACTTTCATTAATTTTTTACGGGTTATAGTCCCTCCAGGATCAGACAATAACCGTCATAACTGGCGCGTCATTTTCTTTCGTTATTTTAATATTTTATGTTCACACCGTGGCAGTAGAAATAATAAAGATAGCACACGGTTTTCCTTCGTGCAATAAGAGTAAAAGTAATTGCAAAAAATAGAAGCGGAGCAGGACAAAGTCGTATGAAAAATGGTTGTGCCAACATCCCACTGATATTTAATATGTCGCGTTTTTTCCATGGAAGTGCAATTCTCTTTTCGCAACTTCTCAATAATGTTTCCAACATTAAATTACAGACGGTCGTGGTACGTGGAGTATCTTGTATCATTCTAATACCTATTGTGACGCAATGTCATTTACTAATCACTTTGTTTTTAATTAATGTAACAATCATCTGTCTCATTAAATTTCCAACATTTTATTCGAGGACAAAACGTTTCTCGTCCGATAGTTCGTTCGGTGAAAATACATTGCAGCACGTTGACTCAATTTAAATCCTTTCGCTTAATTATCGGCAAGGTTCTTGGAAAACTGACACAATTAAGGAACACCGGATATGAATTGGCTGTTTAGCGAAAAAAATTTCTTGAAACAACGGGGTTCGAACTCTCGTTTTCAAACGCGGCGCGATTAAATCGTCGTGCTCTTTTTCGGCGAGAAGCCACGAGGGTCGTGATTGAATCAACGCGCCGTAAATCCACCGTGAAAAAACTGCGCGAAGTGGGAAAGAATACGACGTTTTCTGACGCGATGAAATTAAAAGCGGAACCGGAGAAGCGCAAAAATAATATCTCGCCAACCGCGCCACTTCCTACGTTAATTGCTCTCGACCCTTTTCGGTCGAAGCAACCTACTCCAGCGTTCCTCTTTAAAAAACGTTCGATAATCCTCCATTCCGTAGGGGGTGGGACAGGGTTCGACTGCTCGAACAATTTCTCACAAAGAAAATGAATTCACATTGTTATCCGTCAATTTTTCTTCATTGTCACCATCATCCGTGATATTCCTTTCCACTCAGCAGCGAAAAAATTGCTGCATTTTTACTCCCATCGGTTTTACGCCTGTCGCCCTAATCATCATTTTCTACTGATAAGAATATTTAGCACGAGAGGATGCGTATCGCGTTTCATTTTATTGCATGTACGTTCGTGACTTAAAATAATAGCTTAGTTGATCGTAGCTCCGATCACGAAGATATAATCGTATTAAAAATATTATTCCCTATTAGTATTTTTTAATAAATTAAATAACTGATTACGTGTAGATCAGTTGGGTATAGATTTATTAACAAGTGTCATTCTTGTTTACCTGTCATATAACTTTATGACAGCGAGAGGTGTAAGTGAAACGTTAAATAGAGATGGTGCTAGTCGTGTGCTTCAGATAGACGAGTGTTGTACACTGGAAGGTGAGTGTTTTTAAGGACGGTCAGTGCGTTGTGAGAGCAATATCGCGACAATATACCGAAGCGGAAAGATCATAGAGTTTTTTCGAGCGGACGTTTAAATGGACCGACCGAAGGGAGAGAGCGGAGTAAGTGTACATACAAAAAGCACAATTGTTCTACTTCAAATTACTCCTCCAAAGTGCCAGGGTTAACAAACTGCCGGTATTAAACTGAAAGTTTTTTTTAAATTAAATGAACTTTGTTGGACTTTGCATGGAACGATTTTGTATCAGGCTTAGAACATAGATCTTGCTGGCCCACAAATAATACAATAGAATTTTCCGAAATCTATTTTCTCGACGTGAAATATACACGGTTAATTTCTTTGTAGCTGTGAGATGCCGCCGGACCAATTAACGCAAAATCTAGTTTTAAAGTCTCGTTTACTTCGCATGATTGAAATCTACAGCGTTATTTATCCGCTGTGTGACGCGCCTTTCTGCGCTGTCGCTCGCGATTCAAACCGTTGTTTGCTCTCAAACACTGCTTGCTACACAGTTACTATCCGGAAGTATATTCCGGGCTGGGTTACAAACATGAACGATCTGACCGGGAGAGGAAAAAGTTAATAAAACACCGTAGAAAGTGACTAAATGGAACTGAGTTTTATATCCGGCGAATGCAAAGCTCTGGAAATTGAACATTCGATTGTCAGATAAATATACCTTCCATGGATTTCAATTCCCCAATGTAAACTTACCGATCCCGCGTTTCGTTTATTATTAATAAAATACAATCAAAATCTGTGGAAGTCCTTCGATCGAAATGGAAAGGCTTGGCCGATCGTCGATATGGAATAGAGTTTTGCTTGAACTCTTAATGATTTAATTATTTTCAGACACTGTGCACATTCAATCATACTATGTACCGCAAAAAATTGTTCACATCGATTTAAAACCAATTTGTTCCAAACCAGAGAGAATAGAGATCTAACAATACTTGTCTATCTCGGTTATTTTTTTAAACCTTAGAGCAAACACTATTTCAATATCTGTACGAAACATTTGCACAAGAGAGCAATCCCTCAATAACGATTTCCCACAGAGAAAACCCTTCCGCAGCAATTTAACCTTTCCGTCCTATCGATGAGCACTGTCCAACTTCGTTTCGACGAGGCTCGCACACCCTGGGAAACTGGACCGGGCGAACAGACCAATGACTAAATCACGGTGAAATTATTATATCACCTCTTGGAAAGTGTTTGCACCGATTACTTAGAGTTTCGGTCTCGTTCGAGTAACAAATGGCCTTAACCGTGTAACCCGCACAGAGCTGTATTCATCCGTTCGATTAACCACTGCCGACGCGGAGCACTTTCCGCGAGTTACCGGAAGGAAACGAAAGCCAAGAGTCGCCGTGATTTCCATTGATGTTTATGCCAATGGAGTGTCCTCGAGTTCAACAGGTTACGCCTATGAACTGTCGTTAAACGAGGATCAATTTTGTTTCATCGAATCTCCTTGACTCTCGCCTCAAGTAAATTTCGTCTAGGCAATCCACGGTGGGTGGATTATACAAAGTTCAGAACGAATATTGGAAATAAGCTTGATACTCCTTTTTGAATCGATCTCGTCGCAATCACCGATACTTCAAAAGATTCTCGCTTTGATCTCTTATTTTGTGTAACTCACCTAGTATTAGTGTACCCACCCCGACGGTATTCGACCACCTTCCGGCTCAATCTTGCCATCACTTGATTCCTGATTTAATTATTTTCTAAATCAATTTAAGTGTCCTTAAATTATGTTCATTAAAGTATTTTAGGTAGATGTTACTATCTCTATAGGAAAATTACATTCTTCATTACAAACTTTTAAGGGGTTAAATAATACGAAATTGAATTCCTCTCTTTGAAATTATTTTAATGAAATGATTTTAAAGCGGTTAATTATCTGTCAAACGAGACTCTTGGCAAGGAAGCAATTGAGCCGCGGGATTGTTCCTTTAAGAATAATACGCGCGGAAAAACTTGTTTCACGACTGTAATGGTAGACAATCAAAATGAAAAACTTGCTTCACAACCGTAATGGAATATGATCAAATTAAAGGAAAGAGGAGGCCTTCCCGTAGGTTCTTTTACCGCTTATTGTTAAATCATCGAGTAGACGGAAGGTCGCTACAATCGAACGCATTACTGTAACTTTGTGCTCCACCTTTTGTATTCGCATTTACATAACAAGCTGAAAACGTGAACGCGTTAACGAGCATACATTAAAGAATCGGGTCGGTACACCGCGTATCTAGTGGGTCCATTTAAATTATACGTTCATCAAGAGAAGGAGCCACTATTTTTTCTATCAATTCCACTATTCATTTTATTAATTCGTATTAATGGCACTTATACAATTTTAACATGAAGATTTAATAGGTTGTTCCGATATTCTGTAAAGATAATCTAAAAAATGTTTGTATCGTTAAAACGCAATCTACTGTTCGGTCCACGCAAATATAATTGGAGTATGTTTACTATTAGTATGAAGTATCACCTGCTCCGAGATTGCTTTAATATTAGATACGTGTGAAAAACGCCGGGCCACGTTAATTGCAGGCGGACGGCCGCGCATGAATATGAATTTCTCTTTAGCCGGCCGATGCAAACTTGAACACTCGAAATGGAAATTTCAGGCGAAGTTCCGAGGTATCGGGTCTCAAATTAAGTGCCTGTAACCTGAAACGCCGCGTATGGGGACAGTATGCACAATTTTAGCTAACGGGACGACTCGAACGGCTGTGATTTGAAATTCATATTACGCGTTAGCTCGCATTATTCACCGCTTCCTCTAAACATAGAGACGGGCTACCGACGGGTTCGCGAATGTTAAATGCTGCGGCATTATTCGAGACTTCCTGGAGCGGGAGCGGATCGATTCCTTACTCGATTGATGCGTCCTGAACTAATGGGAGTTCCATGACACGGGTAAAGGAAGGAAGAACTCGACTTCAAGGTGAATGCTTCTTTTTACCCTGATCTCGTACCGTTGCCTGATTTCGTTCAACGATGATAAATGTTTCAATAATCAAATGGACACTTGGAGATTTTTGTGCCCTGGACCAAGGCAGCTGCGTTTCTGATGACCACACTGCAGGTTCTACGCGCGCGTTGAAAATAATAAAAATGATGATTTTTAAAATACACTTGAAATTTCTATGTAGCCCTCATTTTCTTTGCAAACAAGACTTGCAATTTACTGATAATGTTTGCGCGATAACAGTACAATTTACACGAAGGAAACCACTCCCACGTTTCTTTGAATTCTATCAACAGCGTACAACGCGAGTGCATTAAAGAAATCTGTCGAACGCGGGGCTCGTCGATCATTCAAGCCGCGATGAACACACGAAACGTTGTGCGCCAGTTTTTTCGCCTACGCGCGGCACAAACATTTCTGCGGGTGCATTTTTGCGTCGACAGCTATTAATCGACGTACAGGGATGCGTCTTATCGCGCGACGAGAGATAACTTTGGCGACGGTTTCGCGCTTGGTGGCGAAGCGGGAAGACCCCGCTGTACACGTTTATTGCACGCTTCCGACCCAATTCCCCGGGAAGAATTCTAATTTGTATTACAACCGGGATGCCAGTCGTATTTCTTCCAAACGATCTTGCCGATGTTATCGCGTTTAATAACGAAATGGTTACACGGACTGCTAACGAAACGATTCCATGCCACTCGACGATCGGATGATTGCTGCTAGCATACGGAGAAAGAGTCCACTCCGGCCATTAATCGTCTCCCGTGAAATATGTGCAATCGGGACGGTAAGATTAGAAAGGAGACTCCATATTCTACATAGTTATTGCGAATTCCAGACGCATACTTTCATCGGCAAAGAATAATAAGCAGTTCCGTACGTTAAAGAGAAAATATTGATGGAAGAACATTTGCGATTAAACATGTAACGAATAATATTTGTAAAAACTAATATCTGCCGACTCGTACGATTCATCAGTTAACTTTTCACGTCAGTGCTGCTTTCTGCATATTTTATTTGTCGTTATTACGTGCAAACGTCACTTACACTCAAATATGCGATTCAATTGGAATGGGCGATATTAAACTTTATTACTGGCACGCCTACATTTAATTCCACGTTCGTCAAATTGAATGATTTATCATCTGACGATCGCGTTGAAAAGAAACTAAATACTGTTCGTTCATCCGCGGAAATAATAAAAAGTTTATTTATATTGCCCATTAAAGTGAGTAACACGAAGAAGTGGTACGAGTCAAGGATAACTGACACGAGCTGTCTAGTTCAACCGGGACTTATCTCGATTTAAATGATATGACGTGAAATAGCAGAAAAACTACATGATAAATTCAATTTAAAAAGAATATGACCGTGCCATGAGTTACTAAAATAATTCGAAAGGTATTTCGTATTTTCGCTTTACTTTCATTTCTTTCAAAACGCGATTTTTTGACTCGCACTGCAAATTGCAAAAAACGTTTGCGTTTTTACCAAGTTGGCAATTATCTCTATTTAAGAAGAACAGACATAGATACTATCCACGTCTAAAAACTGTCAACTGGAATTATTTGACGAGATCTTTTATTTAGATCGACGAATTGTATTATCCGGGAGCTTATCCTACGACCTATTACAAATCCCGTATCATAGCTTTCGTAACCCGCATGGATCGTGTGTCTTCGGTATAATAATTGCGCGGGGGACCGAGAGACGAAGAATAGGGGACGGAGAAAATTGAATTCCCGAGTTTTATGAAAAATTTATCGGAAGACGTCGAACTCGTCGGGCGAGGAAGTCGCATAAATTTCCAATCCCTCGTGTTCACCCTAAACCTAGATCAAACTTTTATCCCTGTATTCCTCTATACTCTACGACTTTCTCTGTTTCCTCATTTTCGTAGCGCGAAAAGACGATCGCGTGACTACCGCGTGCATGTGCCGTCCGCGCGTAATTTCGCCGCTGTTTCCTCATTGAGAAAACCGGCGTAAAAGAGAAATACGTGAGTACGATACCGATGGGTTTGTCAGCATGAGCACGGCGGTCCTCAGGTGCTTCAGGTTCAGCGTCTGGGTATCCTCGGTGTCCTCGTTCAACGACGACACGTCGAAGGATGATTGCCTGGATTTGCCGCCGTCACTATGCCCCAGCCTGGCGATCCTCGGCCGATCATTGTCTTCGCTCTGATCGTCGCGTCTCGCCTTCAGTAAATTCCGTGAGAAAGGACATGCCATGTTGTGGTCGGTAGGCAGCCCAACTGATCGGGATACCGATATTCTATTAAACCCGATCGTACAGTCGCATCAAGCTAACATGATCCGTCTCGATGCCTCTGATGTTTGTCATCTGCGAAGAGAGCGCAGATCAGCTGTGATCCAAACTCTTCTTATTCGCTCGTTTCTCGGTTTGCTTCCCTCGTCCAATTTCTGATTTTTAACTGGACACGCGAATCCAACGTTTATTCCCTTCTGATCCGTCTGGTCCTCGTGGTTGGTCCATTCGCATCGTCTCACTGCTCGTGGCTAACAAGATATCTGGCCCGGGTGCCATCCGGAATCCTCGTGCACCCGATCGCGGTCAGCGGCGCTATCATTTCACTTATTACTGACTGCTACCCCGCGCTTATCGCAAGTCCACCCTCACCGCAACGTAATCACCAGTTACCACCCGGCGTTTTATGCGATCTCGTCACCGGCGGTGCACGCGGTTACATGCCAGCAACCCCTAACTAGCCACTGTCACCCCCTTCGACCTCTGGTTCGCGCGGGGTTTTTTCCTCCCTCGAAATTCTCGTCTCGGACAGAAACAATTTGTTGTCTTCGCTTAGTTTCGCGCGGACGTTTTCTATTTTTTCTCCTGAGCTCGGTTGAAGATCGTTCGAGCCTTTCGGGCTAACCTCCGAGCGCGGTACGTTTCGCGCGCGTCAACCCCGTTTCTCGACTCTATAATCGCGATGCACGATCGGCCGTCGATTGACAAGCACGCTACGTACGGTGCCGTGTCGGAGCGCGTAGCGCCATACTAGTCGCGGATTGACCGAGGCGCAACGAACAGCGCCGAGCCGTCGTTTCCCGGCGGCGAGGGGCGGCTGGAACTTCGGAGGGTGGGATGCCGGCGGGGGTGAAACCGTCGCGAGGGGTTACCGAGGCGCCACGATATGGAGGGTGGTGGAAACGCCTGCGCGAATTTTCAACCCCTCTCAACCTACCGGGGGTAGAGAGAGCGGCTTTTTCTCTTTACTGCCAGCTCTTTCAACCGCAAACGAAAACCTGCTCCCTCTGCCCTACTTGCCTGGCTGGCTGCTTGGCTGAATATCCGTTGGCTCGCCAGGCCCGACGACGCGAAGGGATCAGGAGATAC